>JAYRBW010060508.1:0-10736 GCA_036023295.1 Invenusta paracnida | reverse complement strand
AATAGTAATATAATATCTACATAGTTCTCTCACTCTCTCTCTTTCTCTAAAATGTAAATATAAATATATAGGTAGGTGTAGGTACACGCGTAGCTGTATATACATTGTGCTTAATATAATATTTATATGTAAACTAAATAATAATTAGTAGTAGCTTTAGTTGAAATGCGCGATTAATACATATATACTACAATACTGACTACTGATAGTAGAGAGAGAGTTATTTTAGAGTATAATTAATTGTGTAAGTATATACTTGTAAGTACGCATGCAGAGAGATAGCTGTCTCAGCTACGTACACATGCAGAGATTAGCTGCTGATTATATATATTAAGGTAGGTATACAGATCGCTTTATACACCTCTATATATATAAATATACACATATATCGTGTCTCATCATCGTGTCTCATCATCGTGTCGTCTCTCCTCTCACTGTGACGCATACGTGTTTGTGTGACAATGTCACACACAATATATATATATATTGTATAATATTATAATTTATTTTTTTCAGTTGGCAGTCTTCATCATATCTCTCTCTCTCTCCCCCCCCCCTCTCCATGAACTCACCATATATTAGCCCCCCCCCCCTCCCTCCATGAACTCACCATATATTACCCCCCCCCCACTCCCACATAGAGAACTATAAATGCTTGTATTTTTAGAACAAGAATTTTCGACTGCTGCTGGCCATCTAATCTGTTCTTGTTGTTGTAATCCTTTACAACAACAAGAACAAGAACAAGAACAAGAACAACCACCGCCATCTGCATACGTCGTCGTCCCCCCCACCACCACCCCCACCGCCGGTGGTAGTGGCGGCCCTACTCTACAGGGAAGGCTTGACCATCTCCAGAACAAGATACGGAGGTGTCGGCGGCGGTCTCGTCAAGGGAGGACAGTAACACAAAATGAGGACTGTGATGATGATGATGATGATGAGCAGCAGTCTAACAGTGCAGGTAGTTACACTAGCAGCAGTAGTAGAAGTGTTACACTGTGTTCCGCTGGCTCTTCTGTCGTTTCTTCACGACGACAACAGAGCTCTATCGAGGACTGGATAAAGCGGTCGTCATCGCCATCGTCTATTTCGGTGGAGACCGATTCCAGCTTTGTACTACCACTACCACCACCATCATCATCATCCATCATCAAGAGAAGGACGACGACGACGACAACTCATGCTACTGCTGCAGTCTCGGTCGCGTCGTCGTCATCGTCGTCAATGTCGTCTTCGTCATATAATAGGCATCATCATGCTGCCAGGACATATAATCAGACGACGACACCCGCGTCAGGAGGTGCAGGGGCAGATGGAAATGCCGCCTTCAACCACAATCTCGGGGGTGGTAGCGAGATTGCGAATGAAAGGAGGGCGAGAAGTCTGATCTACTTCTTCGTTAGTGGCCTACTTAAATCCAGGTTTGATAAGATGGCAGCTTGTGACCATCTCAAACAGGTATTAGGCGTGAAGTTGCAGAGACTCCTTATTGCCTCGAGTGCTCGGAAATTCCAAGTCGATCCTAACGATCCCTACTCCGACAAACATAAGAAGAAGTCTGAGAATCTAATTGATGTAAAGATTCTCATTCGTCTCAAGTCGGCAATGGTTGTTCAGACAGTCCGTGCAATAATTCAGGAGGCACTGGGAGGCCTACAGAGAGCAGATCCCACTGCCAACATCGAGCCCTACAAGATGACTCTCCAAGTTGTCAAAAATGAGGCGAATGCAGTAAGGGCAGCTACGCATTCGGATGTTGCTCCCGCCCTCCACCAGATCCCAGAGGAATGGCTGAGTTTAACGGTCCTGGCACACCGGTGGGTCATGGACTATGAGGCCACAGACACAACACCGAACGATTCGGACCCTTTCCTCCTCCACCGTCCGGGATCTCGGCAGACTCTCCTCCAACTCTTCAGAGTAAGCAAGCAAGCGCGCATATAATATATAGCTCTCTCTCTCTCTTTCTCTCTGTTATATCATTTCATATATATATATATATATATATATTAATTCTCTCTCTCTCTCTCTCTCTCTCTCTCTCTCATTGATTGATATATCTCTATATCAATCAATACACACCTATATATAGGATACACAAGTGAAACGGCTGCTTCAAGTCTGCAGAGATGGTCGACTCTACTGTCCGGCCTGTGTCGTCATCTCTACTACTACTACTACTACTACTGGTGGTACTAGTAGTACTGCAGCAGCAGCAGTAGGAGGTGATCACGTGGAGCAGATGATCATGGGTGGTGGTGGTAATCCCCCCGGCCTACCACCCCCCCCCACCATCGGCGGCTCTCATCAGCCTCCTCCTGCAGCAGCAGCAGTTGTTTTTCCCTGTGCACTCTGGCAGGATCTCTGTCTACGTGTATGTCTAGCCCTGAGGGAGGGCAAAAGGATGTACATTTCTGGACCCTCGGGTTTTGGAAAGACCCAGCTCGTAAGCCAGCACTGGCATGAATATCGTACATTCTTGCCCTATGCCAGTGCCGACGGAAATTTCTCTTTCGACGGCTTCGATAAGCGACTCCATTCACTCATCTTCTACGATGAGTTCAATATGGAGAAACACCCGAGGGATCAACTCCTTCGTCTTCTAGATAGGCGGATGTTCACTGTCAATCAGAAGTACCTGCCCATTCAGCGGGTGAAATACCTTGGGCCGATAATCCTAGCATCGGTAGAGCCACCACCCGAAGAGGATGAAGAATTCCTCCGGCGGATAGACGAATTTGTCTATATCACTCATAATATCCATGAGTGTACTGGCTGTTCAGCCGAGGATCTCTCGTCTTCCTGTCTGGTGGTGGTGCAGGGGGAAGGAGGAGTCGTCACCACTGCACCTGGCGCGTCGGCGGCACCACCTGCAGGTACTACTGTTGCTGCTGATGCTGCTGCTTCGAATGCCGCCGCCTCACTGCATAACCACCTTTACAATTCTGTCGTTGACGACGATCACGAGAGGTCGTCACTAGTCTCAGGAGGAGGAGGCGGTGGCTCGACCTGCACTTCTATCTTCTTTGATAGTAGTTTCTTTGGTCACCCAGAACGACAGGGGGGGGGGAATCATTCTCAACAATTGTAAAGAGAGCGAAGGAGGCGCATGTGGCGGCGGGGGCGATGGCGGAGACGACACACGGACGGCGATAGATCTCTCTCTAGAGAGAGATGACTGGTGGGGCTAACAGAGAGCGAGCGCACACACACACACACACACAGAGAACAGTGCGCGCACAGAGCCAGCAGGTGATGTGATTATATATATATATATATATATTATACTATTATATACTATTATATATATAAGAAGAATGAAATAAAAACATGTTTTGCTTTTGTTGCCTTCTCTCTCTTTCTCTATATACCTATATTGTACACATATATATTTATATAGAACTCTCTCAGTTTTATTTTTCTTTCTATGCGTGTATGTGTGTGTGTATAGTATATATATATAGTATAGTATATTAATATATATAGATATAGATATATAGCTAAAAATACAGACGTCACGTGTATAAAGACGTATATAATTAGATAATTAATTAATTAATTAAACAGAGAAAGAGATAGAGAGCTGTGTACAATAAAAATGTAATTTATAGGAGTAGATATATAGCTTAAATAGTATAAAAATGTTGTGTGCGATATCGCGAAAAGAACAGAATAGAATAGTTTGCCGCCTACAAGTGTTTAAGCCTTAGAAAGTCGCACGCCGATGAAGGAAAGAGCGAGAGAGAGAAGCGGCCGTATATAACGTTGATTTTCTCTTTCGTATTCATAAGACTTAAATGTAGAGGCAAACTATTCTATTCTCTGTTATTTTCGCGATATCGCACACAAAATTTTTATAATATTTAAGCTATATATCTACTCCTATAAATTACATTTTTATAATATTTAAGCTATATATCTACTCCTATAAATTACATATATTATTGTACACAGCTCTCTCTCTAATTCAGACGCGCACATTTCTATAGTTTTACTGTGCTTTTTATATCAGTGTGCACTGCACTTTAAGTCATTTGTACTGTACATCTCATTTGCCCGTTGTTAGAAAATCTAGATCTTTTATTGTGTACAGAGTATATACAACACAGTATATATATATATATTAGATTTATGTAGGTAGCTAGCATTTGCTTGTTAAACTATGCGCGCGTCAACCACACACGCTGAGAGGCATATAGATTGTGTCCATATATATATATATAGTGTAGCCGGTAGAAGAGAGCACGTACAAAACACGCACAAATAACGTTTATATCTATGCCTAGTATTTTAGTATATATATATATATGAGAATATAGACGCAGTAGTAAAAAAAAAAGGAAATAGAACTAGACACAATATTGTGTGTGTGCAGTAGACAATCCTATCTTTCTTTCTCTCTCTCTCTCTGGTATACGAGTCACGCCCATTTTTTTTCCACCTATTACGTCATATATTGCGCAATAGTGTGAGTGGGGATCATTGAATAGTTTGGGGATCATCATTCACATTTTAAGGAGGGGGAGAAATCGTTTTTTAGACACACAAAAAAGTATCTCTCTGTACCAGAGTCACGCCCATTTTTTTCCCGCCTATTACGTCATATATTGCGCAATTTGCATGTAGTCCAGTTGTGAATCTAAAACAGTCAATCATGACTACTTATTTCTACAATCTCAACTAAATTATGGTTTTGGACTATTATTTAACATAGTTTCTTATGGGGGAATGTAGTCAAATTTTCCTTCCGCGCTATTCCATAGAGTAAGAGCGAGAGAGAATACAGTTTCTTGAAAATCTCTCTTATACTCTATGGGATAGCGCGGAAGGAAAATGTGACTATATTTTTCCATAAGAAACTATGTTAAATAATAGTCAAAAACCATAATTTAGTTCGCATGTGACTATCAATCGCGCGAATCTGACTAGAAGATTTGTTGACTAGAAGATTTGTGGACTGATTTGGGGACTACAAGTGAGTAGCGCTGCGTCGATCTATCTCTCTCTCTCTCTCTCTCTCCCTTCTGTCTACAAGATACACACAAATACACACACACACACACAAACACTGCATTTGCACACAATTCCTGTGTGCATGCATATGCATTGCCGACGCGCACAGCATTCCATATTATATTTCACACTGAGAGAGAGAGAGAGAGACTACGGTGACTGACTGACTGTGACTGTGATGTCGATTCACTATATATATATATATATATATTGCACACGGTGTAGAGAGATATAGGCAGGCATTAATTGTTACACACACACACACTGCATACAGGTCATCATGACAAATATACAAGCACGCGCGTAGTACAAGGCGAGTGGACTTTACTCGTACGTACTATACTGCGCTGCTGACCAAACACACACACACACATACACAACACAGCTGAAGTTCACAGTTGAAGTTCATTCATTCATTCATTCATTCATTCATTCATTCATTCCTTTTTTAATATATGCTCGCGACAGCTGTGTTGCTGTTCACACATTACGCGCACGCAAATACACTTGTATACAAAGGGGGAGATAGATTGATTGTGTGAGTGATTGATTGATTGATTGATTGATTGATTGTGTGATTGCACTGCACACTATATATATATATATATATATATCTGCGTTATTACATACTATTTAATAAAAAGAAATTATTAATATTATAAGAACACAGAGAGACTGAAATTTACTACATGCGCGCAGCAAATATGTATATATATATATGATATGTCTCATGCGGTGTCTTGCGCAGTCAGCTTCTACTGCAGCCTATGTCTCTCCGTGTATTTTTGCCGCGCGCGGTATCTGTAGATCTAGGTGTATATATATATATATCTATATAGGTGTATCTCTAGTAATATATATATATATATAGTTTTCCCATCTTTTTTCTCTCTTCTAGCCACAGCCAGCTGCAAACTATCTCTCTCTCTCTCTGTCTCTTATATAATCCCGTATATAAAAGCCACACATCGCCGCGCCGCGCCTCGCGCACACCACACACACACAGAGACGTCTTGTTCACTTCAACGCAACGCGCGCAGTGCCCCTATCTCGCTCGCTCGCTCTCTCTGTGATATACAATATATATATATATTAATATATGTTTAACTCTGTGTATATATTCTGAACTTTTGTCATAACAAAACTTCTCTCTCTCTCTCTCTCTGAGAAGATGATCACAGATTGTGTATGTGTTATTGTGTGACTGTTATCCCCTCTGCGCGTTATATACTATTATTTGTGTGTTAATTTATTTATTTATTTACATACGCAGAGACTCTTTTGTTAATATAGTTAGTTAGTTAGTTATAGGTAGTTATATCCTTATATTTTTGAAATAAAAAAACTATAACTATATAAATATACTTATATAGTTATAGTTATATATACAATAATTAGTTCACTTTTCCCTTCTCGCATATTCATGTATATATATATATTTTAGTCTATGTGTGTTTATATAAGTATAGGCCATTATATATATATTAATAGATATCGTGTGTATATTGATATAGATATATAGATAGATAGATATATAGATAGATAGAGATAGATAGATAGAGATAGAGATAGATAGAGATAGATAGAGATAGATAGAGAATGTATGTACACGCCAATTAATATATATATATATATATTATTTAATAATTTTTATACGTTTGAGATGTTATATATATACTTTTTTGTCTATTACACACTATATTTTCGCAAGAGCTATAAAAGGTACCCCTATATATATATATATATATATACTATATACTATATACATACATATGAGCTAGAGCTGTGCGTGAGATAATTATAGAGAAATTTGTGTGTTTGTCTTTTATCTTTTCAGCTTTATATTCAATAATTTATTTCGATTTTGAAAGATTGATAATATACGCAAATATGCCATTATTACATAATCTGAATAGGAGAAAACGGCTGGTAAGTATATACCACTCTATATATATAAGTATACACACACAGACCCCCCCCCTCCCCACTACAAACTATATATATATGTATATATTATAGGCCCTAACACGGAATGCAGATGTCATCGCTGCCGCCGAATTTTCTCGTGTTTCCGACTTCTTTTCTCCCAAAAAGAAGATGTCTCGGAAAGTCGTGTGCGATGAAAATGATGAAGTGCTTCTTGTAGCAACAGAAGCAGCAGCAAATCATCCTCCTCCTGCTGTCAGCAGCGGAGGATCTACTGTTGCTGCTGCTGCTGCTGCTGCTGCTATTCTACCACCTGCAAATCCTATTGCAAAGAATAGTATTATTAGTAGTAGTAGTACTAGTAGTATAACAAATGATGGTCAGCGGCCAACTTCCTCCTCGGCCTGCTCTTCTTCAGTGCCGGCGGCACCAGGCTCTGCACCTAAGAAGCATAAGCCTAATCATCCAATTACTACTACTACTACTAGAGCACAGAAGACCTGTCCTTACTGCAACTATGAGGCTCGATATGATAATGTCTTGAAGCATCTTAAAAAGATTCACACCTCCATTCCCCTGGAGGAACGTTTAAAGGTATGGGAGCTCACGCGGAAGGACATAAGTAGGACTGCCCTAGCAGGGACTACCTCCTCCTCCTCTAAAGGCGAGGCTGGACAGCCTAAATCATGCCCGCATTGTAAGGGCCTGTTTCGGCGAGTAGGTACTCATATGAAAATATGTAAATATGCACCTACACCAGGGGTAGCGGCTGCAGCTGCAGTGCTTTCTAGTAAATTATCTTCAGTACCTATAATAACTACTGTAGCTTCTACTAAATCTACAGAGCTGCTGCAGCAGCCACCACCGCCGTCAAGTTGTCCAGCTGCTAATTCTTCTCTTCCTCCTCCTCCTACTACTACTCTCCTCAGATTTAGATCCATGGCTGTACAAACTATTCCCCAAGTTTCTAGGCTCGTTGACGCCTCTACACAGTGGGTTCGTCAGCCTACTTCTACTACTACTACTACTAGTAGTAGTACTACGAAGACGACGACGACGAGAACAATTACAGGCAAGTCATCGTCATCACTATCATCATCATCATCATCTCATGCAGCAATAGCAGCAGCAGGTAATATATCTTCTTCCCTGAAGATTATTAGTACGATAGATGAGTTAGATGAGTTAGATGATGACGACGACGACAACGAAGACGAAGAATTACTGTTGTTGGAAGATGAGGAGGAGGAGGAGAAGACCAAAACAAACACCACCAACACCACCGCCAATACCATGACTACTAATACGTTGTCTTGTCCGACGACGACGACGACACTGCAGAAGAAGAAGAAGAAATTATTAGTAGTAGGAAAGGCGGTGGCGAGGGGGGTGGTCGTCGAGAAGTCGTCTTCCTGCAGCAGCAGCAGCAGAAGCGGCACCACCAACACCAGGAAGCAGAAGACTAACAGCAGCAGCAGCAGCGGGCGTCTATCATCGACAGAGCTCTACCATGATCAGATGGTAGGTATGAGATCTTTCGACTTTGATCAGGAGGGCAAGGGACGAAAGATGTATTCGGCTCGAGATCAGAGTAATTATAAGAAATTTACTAGTTTTCTGCATGGTCTCATCAAGGTGACTCTAACGACGAAGGGGGGGCTAAATAGGCAGCCATGTGACCTTCGACACCTAATAACCTGTGTAGACCAGGTCAAGAGAACTAAATTAAATCCAGAACTCTACAAGCCGAATACCTACTCTACCTACACGTCTCATGTACGTCATGCCATCGCCTTTATCTCTCAGTCTGTGGAAAATCAGGATGAATTCGCTCATCTCTTCCATCCCCTGACTATGAGACAGATTAAGTTGGCAGATAATCGGTATCGCCTGATGAAGGGCACTTCAAAGCGAGACGTTCGACGCTATACTGCAGCCAAGAGGCATAAAATCAGCCAGTATATCCTTACCCCAGGAGAAGTTGGCATTCTTGTCCAGCAGTATGACCACATAGACAGCCTGCTAAGTAGCGTTGTCACTGGAAAGTGCATAAGTGTCTCGGCTACATTTCTCACAATTCGCGACTCCCTACTCGTCTTGTGCATGGTCGAAATGCCCGCTCGCATCACTCCCTATCTCTATATGCAAGTTCGTCATCTTCACGAAGCCCAGCACTATGAGGTAGTAGGAGGATCAGGCGGCGGCGGCGGCGGCGCTTCTAGGACGACGAGTATAAAGACCACCACCACCTGCACCACCGCTTCTGCTTCGTCTTCCGTTTTTATCCAAATGGAAGAACAGGAGCACAAGTCTGACAGCATGGGCCAACTTGAACTAGTCTACTCTAGTAGGCTCTTTGGCCTTATCACTAGGTTCACTGAGGTCTTCAAGATTGGTCGGAATGATCCCATATTCTGCAAGTCTGACAGGTGCGCATTCAGTGCGACATCTGGCCTGTCTACCATCATTTTTAAGCGCACTCGTGTCTTGCTCGGGCGTCCAGTGGGGGCTTGTCACCTCCGCAAAACTGCTACCACCGCTCTGGAAATAACTCGTCCAGAGATGTCCAAGGACGCTGCTAACCTCCTCCAGCATAGTGAGAAGATAGCGCGTGATCACTATACTGCTGTCACTTCAGCAGTAAGAAAGGTGGAAGTGGGGCGGGTAATAAGACAATGCATTGGTCTCTCTTCTTAGAGAGAGAGAGAGAGAGCTAGAGCTATCTCCAGCTCCCATGTATGTGTCATGTCATCAGCCGCGCGCGTGCGTGCGCGATCTAACGCGCGCCGTATAGAGGTATGGAGGCGCGGCGCGTACATACAAGCCGCAGGAGAAGGGGGGTAAGTGTAACATAAATGTCTCTCATTCTTTTTTATTTATATATACGTCTACCAAACTATTGTATATACCTATATATTGTACCATACAATTGTATGTTAGATAACTATAGAGCTGTATATATCGATATATATCGATATATATGAGAGAAAAGTATATTCACATTATATCCTATGCCTACTAAGTAGGCATGAAACAGAGATTAGTATTAGATTAGATAAGTTAAGTTACGCATTATATACACCTACTATAAGTAGGTATGATACAGAGAGATTAGTATTATTGAAGTTTAATGAGAAAAGTATTCACATTATATCCTATGCCTACTAAGTAGGTACGGTACAGCTTAGTATTATTACAATGAGATAAACTTCATTATGCCTACTAGTTAGGTATGATACAGAGAGATTAGTATTATTGAAGTTTAATGAGAGAAATTCATTATGCCTACTAGTTAGGTATGATACAGAGAGATTAGTATTATTGAAGTTTAATGAGAGAAATTCATTATATATATATACAGCTCTATACTAAGTATAGGCATGAAACACACACACACACACACACAGATTATAATATTGTCTCATATTGTATATAGTTATAATTTAAATGTATAATTGTATTAACTTTTTTTAATTTTAAAAATTAATTTGTTAACATTATAACTGTGTGTGTATGTGTGTGTGTAATATATAATATAAGTACGCGCACATGCTTAAGTTAACAACGCACTAAACACCTAGATATAGGTACCTAACTATATCAATATTAATATATAGAGGTACGCGCAGCTTCTTCTGAATCATGTATGCGTGCGATTATACTGCGTAAATACTGTTCAAATATAATAAATAGAGATAGAGAGAGACGCCTTCACGAAGTGTATACCGCGATGTAAAGAGGAGTAAAATTAAAAAACACACATCATATTAATATATTAATGAGTTGTAATTAAT
>JAYRBW010060507.1:0-10737 GCA_036023295.1 Invenusta paracnida | reverse complement strand
TAATGCATCTATCTATTGGATTAAAGATATATTTAAATTTTCTCATTTTTATTGGACATTTTTTTAATATCGAATTAACATTTATTAAAAACAAAAAAATTTTATGTGACCATAATACAGTCTTACTTCAACCAACAAACATAAAACGATAAACATAATTACGTTTAACAATATAGTGTATTATAAGGTTCAAGATTGAGAACTACAATATATCACTAGTCCAGTTAAATTTTGCGTCAGAGTTCAGATCTGGTCTCCTCTCTCAATTAAGATTACTTCGTTTATTCTTCATTCATACTTGTGAATTATAATTCATTTAAATAAAGAACCGCTTATTCTAACGCAACTCCAAGATAAATATTCTCAGTTAAATTAAAAGATGAAATATTTATATAGATAAACAAATTTCCTGTGACATTATCTGAAAAAATAATTACCCGAATAATGTGGTTTAAAAAAGGTAATAAAAAAGATAACAATGAATTTTAAGAAATTTCACCTCGAGAAGGTCCTCTAAATCCCGGAAACGCTGCTCCGTGGACCTCCTCAACTCTTCGACACTCTCAGCCTCTCGGCGGGATCGTCTAAGTGCTTCGGAGCGCTCTTTCTCTGTTGAGTCAAGGAGATGGCGCATGTAGTCGAGTTGCTTCTCTAGCAGTTCGCAACGGGACTCGGTAGACTGAAGAGCAGCTTCCAGATTGTCTACAACAGAGTTGATAATATTTAGAAAATTATGATGTAATGTTCTTATGTAATGAATTACCCCGCGATCTAGTAGCTCATCTCAAACACCTTAAAATGTACTCTCCCAATTATTTTGGGAGAAATTATTATTTTATTCTCTCCCTCTTCATTACGGCGTCCATCAAGGAAGCGTTTTTGGCCCCTTCCTCTTTACTGCATACGTCTCCATTGTCACAAATAATCAGTGCTTTTGAACTCAATTACCATCTTTACGCGGACGATACTCAAAATTTGGCTGGAAATTGAAAACGCTGATGATACAACCCAGAAAATTGAACGATGTTTGGAAGCGATTTACGTTTGGATGTCTACGAATAAACTAAAATTAAATAACTCTAAAACGAACTTACTCATCCACTCAACAAACCGGCTTGCAGATGTTTAAATCGTGCTACGCTTTAATGGTGGACCTCAGCCCGATATCCAAGATACATAATCTATGAGGGTTTTTTTATGCACCGCTATCGTCCAATGACCAAATTACAGATGGTTTGTAAATCTTGTTATTATTGGATACGACAAAGGAAAAGCATAGTTCACTATATTTCGATGGACTGCATAAAACATCTTGTGATTTCTTTAATTTCAACCCGCTTGGATTTTTGCAATAGTATATTAATAAACCTCCCTCTAAGTTTATTAATGAAATTACAGCGTGTACAAAATGCTGCTGCCATACTTGCAACTGGATCACCATGGCTCACTCCGTCTGCACCCTTACTTCAGACGCTACATTGGTTACCGATATACGACACTGCATTCTCTTCAAACTCCTAATGTATATATCCATCGGGCTATTAATATATGGAACTGCTCCATACAATATCTACAAAATCTGGGCATAATCAAACTGACTAATCGCTTAACAAGACAATCTGGTGTCATCACCCAGTAGCAAAACACTAAAAATCCCGGCGTGTTGGCAATCGAACACTCTCTGTCGCTGCTCCCATTAAAAGGAACAAATTGCCATTTTCTCTAAGACTGCTATAGGTCTTTAATATATTTAAGACTAACCTTAAAACTTACTTATTTACACTTTCTACATAACCTAATATACATACCAACTACTAACTATTTTTTCAATATTTACATATATATAGCACTGTTGACAGTGTGTAGAATATTTCAGCGCTTTACAAATACATAACCATTACTTATACTATCCACAAAAATTGTAAATAAAGTTAATAAAACGCAAAATTGATTTTTAAATGACCCTGGCTATTAATCTCTTTTGATATATAAATAATTCATTTTAAAATTTGTTCTATGATTACATAGAACATAACAGAATAATATTATTATTCTATAATAATTCACTAGCTAAAAGTGGAAATTTAATTTAATACTCTTCAAAAAAATTGCAGTATTAGATTTTAGGTCAGCAACATCGATAATTTCTCTTTGTATCTATAATTCCTTTATACAAATTTATACAAATAAACACTACCAATTAATTTAAAGTAAACATAAAAAGAACATCAGAAACAGAAACAAAGGAGAGGCATTAAAATGTGTAATAAAATTAACATAAAAAATACGGTATAGAAGTACCTTTTGGTGCTGCAAAATTAAACAGAAGTAAACATGTTGAAATAAAATTTAGTGTTAGAAAAATGTTTAATATAATAAACAACAAATAGTCTAATGCAGTAAAATATGTTTTCTATTGAATAAGTTATTTTGATTCTAGGTAATATAATTTCTTCGCTAATTATAATAATACTATTATCAACTTGCGCAAGTAAAACCTTCTTACTTTTCGATAGTTGATAGGTACGCGTATTACTGGAAGGTCCATTGCTAGCGAAAGATTGACCCGAACCACATCTTGCAGGCAGTGTCGTTGTCGATGAAGCACTTACTGCTCGATCTGGGAATAATTTTTCAAAAATAAAATATCGTTTCCGTTATTAAAGTATGCACATATTTTTTAATGAACCAAAATTAATTGGTTCAAATAATTGGCTGTAAATATTGTTAACAATATTTTTTATCTCATTTTGAGTTTAAATATATACTTATTACAAAACAAAATCATGAGAAATCCGGACGCCTATGGTTGAGTAAACTATAATTTTTGGGGTCCGGATTTTAGCAAATGTGTCCGGTATTCCGATTATTAATATTTAATATTATTAAAGTCAATATTTTTGTTTTTCTGTCCACTTTTTTACGGATGTCTAGCAATAGTTATACCATAAGTTTAACGTTAGTATCTTATTAGTGACAAAATATAAAACAAATTCATTATTTTTAGGTAACCCATAAAAAGTCTAAAACATATAATTATAGAAACGAAATAATAAGTAATAATTACGAATTATATTGCAAATTAATAACAACAGGTAATTTTAAATAACATGTATATTATCAATAGTACAATTACAAAACATTTATACAGGTTATATGGCACTTGATAATATATACATTGTAGTAAAATATAATATGTGTTAAACATAAAAATTAAAACTAACAAAATATTATGGAATATATAACATGAATAATGTAAAAGGAAATATAACAAACACATTACATATAACTCAAGTGATGTATTTAAAATAGAACAGCTATAGGCTGTACAATACACACTAATTATATATTGCAGCAATATGCTACAGAAAGTATGTTAAATGATGTATTTAAAATTTATCTCTGGCAACAATATGAAATTGTTGTTTTGAATGCATACTACAATAATTTATCATCTATTTCGGTTCCAGCATAGAATTAATTTGATTTATGTGAAAACCGGCTTCTTCGAACCTCTACTTAAATATGTTAGTAACATACCACTTGTTAATATTAGTCATGGTTACATGAGAAGTCTGATGCGCCGGGACAATGTAAAATGCATTAGTTTCTACTAATAAAGTAATATACTACGAACAAATATAATTGAACAATTCTAGACAGCATTTGAAAAAATTGAAATCCGCTGAAATTCGTGAATCATAGTGTATAATATAACAAGTGTAAATATAATAATAGTAATACCTACATGTGTATACGAAAATGACAATAGTCTGTCTACCATATGCTAAAACAAAAAGATACCCAGCCCAATTAATCTATCGCATATCCAGTGACTTTTGATAATGATTCACAATCAAAATCACTATTTGATTCATGTTCATTCTGAAAGCTTTCTAAATATCACCAGAACGCAGTTCTGGCAGAATCGATCAATAATTGTTGTAAGATAGTAGTTTTTTATACAACCGATATTTGGTATATGTATAAGACTTTACACATATAATACCACTTTATTTAGAGTCTCAGGTTGTAGACGATTTTCTTCCTTTGTCACAAGCAGCGTTTACTGAAAATCAACTCTTCTGCTGCATTGTGAGGCTGAATACAAAAGCATGGCTTAAATATTTTTTGGATGAGTGGGTATTTATTTAGCTTAAAATCAAGCACCAGTAAAGGTGAAGCAGTTGCTGCTGTTTCCCATGTTCGACTTACTCCCACTTGTCCATAATCACGGATGTGTCTTCATCAAGCGCTAGAAGCTTTCATTCTTTCATCAGAGGTTGAATTTCATCAAGCCTAAACACTGATGGGATAAGTGCTGCTAATATATATATAAGTCGTTTCAACTTAGAAGCCATATCATCTTCGTCTTGAAGCGTTCTACAATTAGGATGAAGAAGAGCCAAAGAGCACCATATCTCCAGTGTAGTGGAATCCGAGAGCTTCAGAACGGATGTGAAAGAAAAAAAGGCGTCAAGATAAAATGACTTCGCTCGGTGCCTAAAAAGTATATCTTCTGAGTAAGAAAAGGTTAGAAACGATTTCCTTGATTTTGAAACCGATGTCGACATTTTAGGTGATTTTCTCTATGTGTTGACTTGTTGAAGCTGTGATAATTAAAGCTTTAATATCTTCACAGACAAATGTAATAAAAAATAACGTAAGAGTCGCGCGTCATCATATAAAATATTTTGAAAAGAAAGTGAGGCCCTATCGGTTCATCCCACTGTAGGAAGAATTGAATATCTTAAGACACACAAAGTAAATTTTCTCTGTTGACCTCGTCTTAAAAAAATTGATAGTCAATAATTGTATGGTGCAGTTTTTTTAATCTAAATTTGTCTCAGCTTTTTTAGAAAGATAATGGACGAAGTATCTTTTCAATGCATCTTTCAGTTTCATCAACAACTCACGCTTCTTTAATAAAAATAAAGTCAAGAAACGTGCAGAGTGATTTTGAATGAGTTGAAAACTCCGCAAGTCCATTTTATCTTTTAGGGCCGCAAGATCTTCTTTATTTTTTCTGAATATTTTTTAAAAATAAAATTTGTTATTGTAAAGACCTTATTAATAAGACATATGTAGATAGGTGAAGTACACGCAACCCCCTTTAAGTAGACAATTTTGTAACGTTTTTAGACAAATAAAAATGTGGTTTTTAGATCATGTTAAAATCCGGACAAATTCCTGACATTTGGCAACCCTGTTATTAAAACAATAATACGTTTCGTGACATATTTCTTGTTTACAGATGTTTAAAATACACAAATATTTATAAAGAAAACGATAAAGGTCTTTAGAAAATGTTATAAACATAATTTATTTGCCAAATAGAGTTTAAAATAATTGAGAAATATTATGAAATATAATCGAACACAAACAAAATTTCACAACTTATTTAAATCTAACATAATTGACTCCTAATTATCATAGATACGAACAAATAGTAATAATTGACTTAAGTTTCAGCTCTAATGATATTGATTTCAATTGAGACTATTATTTTGACACCTAAAAGCCGTTATAAAATAATTCTTTTAAGTTGAATATTCCTAAAACAACATATCTAACGTAAAACAGTTTTAAGTGTGCATATGAATATTTACAAGACAACTTAGTATTCCAAAATAATTTACAAATAATGTTTCATACTACTTTAAATATACAATTTATGTAATTACCTATTATTGAAATAAAACAATATTATATGTTATGTCTATAAAATCGACCTGAAATCAATAAATTACAATTCGATGGATTCGAACCTACGATGTTGACGACTTACAATAGTAAATCAATAACAATTCAAAGATGCCGCTGATTAATTATTATTAAAAAAATAATAATATGCTGAAAAGTATATTAGTTCGCAAAAAAATCTCACCATCATAGGAAAGTGTCTGTGGTTCCACCAGAGTTCGTGTATCTACTCTGGAGGGCGGAAACGATTGCCCATCTTGTGAGGTCGAAGGTTGACCACCCGACGATCGTACCGGATACACCGGGGCTTCCACTCGCCTAGTTACCGCCGGTGGGTGTTTATAGGCGTCGTTGTGGAAAGACTTGTGACTCCCGTTATTGTTCCGAGATGTTAGATCCCCCAGATGGTGATGCGGTTCCTGACTGTAATGCACGCTTGAGTGGTGTTGAAGACGCGGTTTCACAATTGGTGGTTGGCGGACCGGAGAGACACGGGAAGGTTGAAACTGCTGGTGGCGTTGATGGTGGTGATGTTGAAGGTCCTGTGGAGAGTAGATTTGCTCTGAGTAGGCCCGCGGTTCGTTAACAGTGTCGTGGAGTAGTTCACGGAATTTGACAGTTTCAGTCATAAGGTACTGCATGTCGGACTCAGCGGAACTTCGCTCTAATTCAAGCTTCTTTATCTTGTCCTATAATGTATCGAGTAAAGGGTGGGTGCATGTTATAGCAGTTTAATATATAAATTAATTAGTAGTGTTGAAAACAAAAAGGGATTAAAATTAGTTTAAAAAAAGGCAAATTAAATTTAAAATTTTGACTATTAAATATTACATTAAAGCTTGAATTATTCAAAATAATACCAGAAAAATAATACATCTAAATAAATGACATTGACAGTCAAAAGTAAATCTCTAGTTCACACATCACATTCATTAAAATTTGATCAAAATATATTAACAGTTACTATGGCGATATTTTTATTTTATTGGGAAAAAATAAAATATTACAATTACCTCCAGAAATGATAGTATAATATTTCGAGTTGTGGTTTAAGTGGTATATTAAAAAGTAGAGCTATTTACAATAATTACACAATTTAGAATAAAATTAAAGATAAAAAGCTTTATACAAATAATTGTTCACCCCTTACAAACATGAAACGGCTATAGATTACTAACGACGATTACTTAAATGAAAGAATGAATATAAACTTAACATACATGAAGATTCTTTAGCGCTCCCATAACCGCCGTTCTACTATTATTATTTCGATCAAGTGGCGGAGGAGCAGAAGGGTCAATCGACGATCTTGAGACACCACCGGAAGCAACATAGCCTTCATCGCCACCCCCAGAAGACACAGTGGCTGAGACAGCAGAAGTAGGATTTGGACGCGCTTGTTGTTTCCAGAGTTCCATACTGTTTGTGCTTCCATGTCCACTCGAGACAGAGAGTGGACTCGTGAGTTGTTGACTCTTCAGGTGCAACTGGCCGGGCCGATTGCTGTAGCCAGAAGTGGGTGCTGGCGGTGGTGCCCGATGGTGGAGATGGTTGCTAACGACGCTTTTGTTGGTATCATCAAGAAAGGGGGCTGGTGGAGGTGGGTAGACGCTGGTGATCCAACAGCTCGCATTATTGCAGCAGGAGAGGGTGGACTCAAGAAGAGGACATTGTTCGTAGGAGGAGAAACTGATTGGATCACTCCCGGGAGTGTTGGTGAAGTGATGGCATGGTAGTGCAGTCGCGTCTCGTCTAGTCTGATCCAGACTTTCACCTCTTCGTTTCACTGACGAAGACATAACCTAAAAGACAATTTTGTTAACAAAAATAAATAATTGCATAGATATATACACCAATACATAAATTAAGTAATTCATCGTTTAACTGTTTCACATAATATTGCTATACACAGGCCCGAGTTAACTTATTTCAATCATTATTTTGGTTGACAATCAATCTTTACAATTACATTTTTTATCAATTATTTATAATCTTTAAAGAGTAAAAAACAAGTAAAAAGAGGAAGTACCAAACAAGTCAAGATACGTCAGCAGTTTTTTTATATATGACAAACATGTTTTATGTGTATGTATATTATGTTACACAATCCATATATAATATAATTCAAAAGATCGAAATGAATCAAATAACGAAGGAAACATTTCAAGTTTAGATCAATCCACATGAAACGTTTAACCAAGTATTTGTTAAAATCCAGAATATGCACTAAAAACGATTATTTGAACAACAAACTTCTTTGGCTATATGACAAATTAAACTTCATCTTTGCAATACTACAATCAAAAATAGACAATTTGCAGTAGTAGGAGAGGCGGAGGGTGGGAACAAAGACCCCCTCCAACCACTTGTCATTTTAATCATTATATTGTTCAACATAATTATGTAATTAATTCATTAATTAGATACATTGCTTCATCTATTTTAAAAAGAGTCTGCCAAGTCAAGAAAAGTTTTATGATTTTTTTAGAATAAAATAATTGTGTATATATTTATATGGACATAAATTATATATATTAAATGCCTATTATATAATATTAGAGAACAAAAAATCCAGCTTGCAGGGTTGACACAAAACTTGCGATTTATTACTTGTCAATTTGTTGAGGAATATTTGTTTGTTTTGTAAAAAAATTTATCGACATTTACTTCAACTTTGAAGGCTTGACATATTTAGTAATTATTTACATATGTTGGCTTTTTCAGCATAACATGCTGAGCCACAGGATGTTTGCTTTTCATCTAGAGCAAGTGTGGGTATAAGAGAACCTGAGAAAAAGATCCATCCAAAGAACTCAACAGTGTATTGAAGAGGTTTGAAACTGGTACTGGATCAATTGATGGTATCAATGCAAAATCACCCTGGAAATTTGTTGATTTCTTGCCCTAGATTAGAAATGCTATACTTTTAATAGCTTACCTATGAGACTTACATTGTGTACTTTTCAGGATGTTCATAGATATACACATATTTTATATAATATATAATATACTTTACATTATTTGGGATTTTTTGTTTTTTATCATTTTAAACATATATGAGCTAATGTGGCATTGTCTTAAATCTAAATAAAATCACCTTTAACATACCCATTTTGTATACAAATAATCTTTTGGACTATTTCAATTCTTATACAATAATAAATAAATTTTGTCCATAAAATGTTTGTCAAACTAAATACGCAAACATTGATAAAATTCTCAGTCCCAAATCTGTAAATTTTTCATTTTATTAACACTTAAACTGTTCAATGATTTATGTATTATTCTCCATAGCTAAAAATCCTGCAATTTCAGTCAAAAGGGGTCACTTGACCCAGAATTGAAAACATGGTTAGCTTCAGCAAAGGAAAAATCAAGGGCATATTGTGTGATGTGTAAAAAATAATTTTGCCTTTCATCCAACCATGGGCATTACAAACGTTAGAAGTCATGCGGATGAGGCACACATTCAAAGTAGAGTTGTCATTTTTCTCAGAACGAAATTACAAATATTTTTTCAACCATCAGCCACACAATTGTCATCATCAGACATGCAATCGTCCTCAGCCACATTGACATCTTATGTTGCCAAGAATGAAACATTGAAGGAAGAGATATTGTGGATTCTGAAAGTAGTGTCACCACACTACTCCTTTTTCAAGTTGTGACATTGTTGAAATTCTTAAGGTAGGTATTGCATATTAAAACTTTTACTCAAGTTTATGAATTGGGTGGTTTTATAAAACAGAATTGGTGATTATCATCTTTTCTATATGTTAGCTCATGCTTACAGGGTGTCCCATTCTCCAAACAATGTATTATGGTAAAACCAAAGCAATGTATCTAACTCTCTGGTATAGCACCTTTTTTTCAAACAATTGCTAAAAATCGCATCAATTATGCATTCCACAATGTCATTGCCTTTGATGAAGGCATGAATAAGTCACTTTAAGAAAAACAAATAGATGTCCATGTCCAAATTTGGTGTTCATCTAAAGAGAGTGATAGGCGATAACTTTTTAAGTTACTGGTTTGAGTTGTTATATACTTATTTGCAAGAAAAATGTTTGACTTTTAGGTCTACATGAAATACATAACCTCAGTTTTCATGATCCATGCTAGCTTGCAGGATCACTTAGATGAATTGCTCCCCATTTGTATGGATCTGGAACTCAATGCTTTGCTACAAATTTCAATGGATGGACCAAATGTTAATTGGAAGTTGTACCGAATGTTCCATTATCAAGTTAACAAATCTTCTATTTCAAAAAGTGATATAATTAAATGTTAAAGTTATCATATTTAGCTAAATTACACATATTTTGAATCTGTAATCTCAATTGGATCAATCTAATCATATTTAGATTGAAAGCATGACTGACCTGAGACTTCATATCCTTTAAAAAAATTTCTGTCAATCCTAATTTTAAAAATAGCTATTGTCAATCTAAGATTGATACAATCTAGTCTGAATCCTATTTTAAAGTGACCTACTGTATACTATTATTATTAGGGTCATTCCATGTCAAACCACCCAAGAGCTGTGGGTGACATTCTCCAAATTCATTTAAACTTTGTAGATATGTTATCCTAAGCATAAAAAGGAAGAATCTCAGATTTTAATGCATTTGAATCACAAAAACAATTTTTATGGCCATTTCAAATTGTCATGTTGAGGTCCGTAAATGTGTTGCCCGGCAAAACGACACATTTGGTTATCTTTATATCTTTTTTCTGATAATGAAAAAGTGTAAGTACTTTCAAACATCATGTACATCATAGGTTGCTCTAAGTATGAAGACAACAATTAGTGACTTTTTTATATTCAGAAAAAAATTATAATTATTTCAAAATACACATTTTTCCCAAAAAATTAGATTTTTGAGAGGTCATAACTATTTTCTGATTATAAAAAAGTACTAGATATTTTATTCACTTTGTAGTATTGTACTAGAAGAACTAATATGTGAAGAATTCATTCACTTTTTCACTGTCAGAAATGAGTAAATTCAGTTTGAAAAATGAAAAAAGTGA
>JAYRBW010060506.1:0-10738 GCA_036023295.1 Invenusta paracnida | reverse complement strand
GCCAAATGAGTATTATTAACGACCTATTACGTAAGGCGAATTAATACAACTGCAGAAGGCATAATGAGATTGATTTTTAGATAGATGTCATTACGTAATCCAATTAATGGACAACAATGGTAAGGCGATATGATACGTACCCATAAGCATATATGCTTCAAGAACCTGTTTCACTCTGGCTTTTGGCTTGTTTTGTACTGTGAATAATTCATCGTCTTGCGATGGTATGTGCATACTATGAATTAAAATGATTTAGTCTAAGACTGTCAGAGTAAGTAAATAACAAGTCACAGTTAAAATAAAAACGTCGACGCATTTGCTCTGTCACCCGTTAATATTTCATGGAGAAATCCTGTTAAAGGCACTTGAATTGGTAGGATAGATTGAATGGAACTCACCTTTTTGTGTTGTAAAGAAGACGAATTGACCGGAGCAGATGGCAGAGCTGAGGACTGGCCTCCGTTCATACGATGGTTGTCCACTACAACACAATTGGAGGGGAGGATGAAATCGTCCAGGGGGCTCTTGCCTGAGGGAAACACGATAATATGCTGGCAGTGTATTGGAAACTCTTTATGACTTGAGTCAGAACAGTTACTCAAATGAAATGGTGTGTATCCTAAACATGTATACTCAAATAAATTACGCCTCTTGTAAACAGATCATATTTTTCTGTGCTTTTTTTGCAACCTTTGCCGATAATAGTCATTGTTGATGCAATTGACTTAAATATAGAGTGTTGAAATTCGTCTAAAACAGCGAGAAAAATTGTATTAAAAACGATTTTTTTTACTGCGATAAGATTTATGTGTAAGCTCAAAGATATATATTTTTCAAATAAAAACTGAAACCAATACTAAGTATTACGCCTCAACGAAATTCGTTGGTTTAATATCAGTCGAATGATACAAAATTCAGTCTAACAGAAAACTAGTGTTTGCTGCAAATATTAGATAATTAATCAATGGCTAAAGTCTAAATGCTTAGTCATATAGGAAACTTATAGATATTTGAATAGTTAATAGTTTACATTTTACAATGAATGTTATTTATGCAACGTTAGACATTTATGTATATTGATGCTGCAGTACAATGAAAACACACATTACAAAAGTAAACAAAATTGATCGTGTTTAGGCTTCAAGTAAAAATATTATTATAAAAATATAAACTACTCCATTATACCAAGTCAATATGAACCACTTAGCATTCAAACACCTTTAGAAAGACACTCATAGTACCAATTAATGTTATAACAATAAAAGATATTGATTATTTGAAGAATAAATTGGTGAAAGCAACACATAGTAGAGTCATAATAAAACAGGTCCACAGGCTGAACAATGATATGCGTCAACAAATCAGGACCATTAGAACAACATATTGCACTTTACTCATGAAAATGTTGCACTTTGTCTTCTGAAAATTAATGATATTAAAACTATTTTTTAAATCCTCATATCTTATTCGCATTTAGTCCTTGTATTTAGATATTCCCATTGCCGGTGTTACTTATTGCTCTAGAAGAAATGGAACGACACGTTTTCGTCTGTGAAGAGCGAATGATACGGTTGATGCGGATGATCGTCTGTGATGATACCAAAGGCCTACAGATAACTACAACAGCCCGATAGATACTTTATTTGCAGAAGTGAGCTTGTCTCCAAATTAGCTTCGAAAATCAGAAGTATGACAAAGTCTGGATAAGAGGAAAGAATCGGCGAAAGGAATTATACAGAACTCAAATAGTGGAACAGTTTACTTGTCTAGGACTTCTTACTGGATACGAGGATAGTGAACGTCAAGTTAGGATGGGACATGCACAGCTAGACAACCTCAAATCAATATGACACGCTAGATCAATGGCCCCCAAAATCAAAGCAACTAGGAACACCAATTCAGAAGACTCAATGTCTTTAGATGGATTGTTTGAGAAAACTTGTTAGAGTAACCACGAGCAACGTTACACAGGCTCGATAACGTCACAAACGACAATAGTGTGTTGAATAAAAATAATGTTATGCCTATTTTGCGGTAGTTATTTTCTGAGAAATTTCTAAATAATACGAAGTTATTTAGAAATAACTAATAATATTTTAAGGTTCGATTCCCTGTTAAGACACGTATAATTTTATCGATAATTTTCTATATTGTAATCTGTTGATAACCTGTATAACTGAAGAATGGTGTTATATTATCTACTACTGTCGTGAGTGTTAGTATTTATAACGTGAATTTTATCGAGTTTTTCATATTATGTATATTTAAGATGAAAGCCCTGAACAAATCAGCTTTATAAAGTCGTTTTCTTAATGTCCAAAATCGATATAAGACTTGTGGACTGGAGTATCTTGAATTAAGGCTCACTCTGCATCTTGTTGGCCACCACGCCACCCCCACTGGCGCCATAAACTGCAGTCAGTTCCTTGTTAGGATGCAGTATACGAAGAAAACCAGTTCCTCCCCCACCCCCAGTACAGCCGGACGATGATTGGCCAGTCCCTCCGCTGCTCCCATTGGTGGAGGCAGTGCAGCCAATTAGAGAGCTGCTTCCTTTGGCAATCACTTCTTTCACTGATGAGGTTCCCCCGCGGACCAGTTTGGGCGATGGTTTCGTGTTCATGTCGTCCAGATCGGTCCTTTTGTCCAAAAATCAATTGCAAAATGTTTACAAATAATAATTTAAACCTCTTTACTTGAGATGTTATTACAAATTATGCTTTATAGAAAAGACGATTAAGATATAACATTTTAAGGTGACTAATTTCTTCGACAAATATTTATTCAGTAGAAAAAATAAGAGAATCAGTTTTGTATGAAACGGAAGCGACTTATTGATTGCGTAATACATTACATGCCAGATAAAATAGGAACTTTGGATAAATAATGTGCATCTATCAGGAAGTTCCCATTTATTCATTAATGAGGAGTAGTAGATTATGTTTCATAATTATAATATGCACACCTTCAAATTAATTTAAACAACAAATGTCAATACTTGAAATATACATTTAAGAGTTTCGGGGATTTTACGTTTACTAAATGTAAGATAACTAAATTATTGCATTATTCTTAACGGATCAACTATTCAATTAACATCATCGTTAGAGTTACTAAAACTAACAACGAATATGATAAAGCAGTAACAAATTGTTTGGACTGTTTTATTCTTTATGTTCTTTGGGAAACGGTTCCTATTATCTGGAAACCCTAGTCGAGGCGCTGAGAAGACTCACCCCGCTAGAGCCGACTTGGCAATGATAAACTGGACTTTCCCGTTGATATCGATGACATTGAGCTCGATACGGAATCTGATTGGACGACCCGACTGGTGCTCCATGGGACAGATGAAGACGATCGAACCGGTTTTCAGGGCTGAAGAGAGTACCACGGAGTTAAATGCGAAACAAGGTTGCTTCCTTTTAAATATACACAACATTATTATGTATTTGTGAGCCAAAATCTTGATACGATCAGAGAATACTAAACACAGAGCAATTTAGTATATACTAATTATGTCTAAACTATAATATATTAAGTAACTTTGTCTTTATTATCAATATGTATTAAGTTTAACGTCCTACAATATAATACTGATTTCTCTCAGTTTAATACAGTCATTTATTTAAAACTGTAAACAAATAAATATTCATATAGCTAAATATGTAATATGTATGTAAAGGAAATACAACCTAAAAATACATGATATTATAACTCCTAAAATAATAACATAAGCGATGAAAACATTATTTAGTTGATAGCTAAAAACCAGTCTGATGAATAGTTAAAATAAGAATTTCGCAGATATATTACAATATTGACATAAAATATACACTTCATAAAAATCAAATATATCAATCAATATATTATATTCATATTATATACATAAAAACATCGAACTTAATTTCAAATTAAAGATACTGCCACGTACTTTCCATGTATTTGAGTTACTTGTTAGTAATAGTTGCTCAAACACATAAACATACGTTTTAAGACTTAGTATAGTTGTGAAAATAACACGAATGCTACATTTCAAGTTTAATTTAAATTTGATTATAAACATGTCCATATTATATTGAAAGTTATCCCTACCATCATGAAAGTTCTTCCTCACAAAGGACCGCTCTTCGGGAGGCACGAGGTCTGACAGTTCCTTGCCAATCAGCCGGTTACAGTCAATGCCCAGGAGAGCCCGGACTCTGAAATAGAGAAAACCGCATTTAAAAAGAAGTCTTCGTTGGGCTGGCTTCTTAAATAAATGGCACTCCAACTCACTGGCCAGTGACTTCCGTGATCCGCAGCGTGTCGGGCCTGTGCTTGGTGGTGATGTGGGAGTGGAGGGACCCCATGAAGCCCCCAAAGCTGGCAGCGGGATCCCGCGGTCGACACAGGGCTTTGAAGACATAGCAGCCAGAGTCGTCCTCCATAGTGCTGCTGTCTTCGTCGCAGCTAGTTGCCGCTTCGGAGTCTGCAGAGAAAACAGTGCTAAGTAAGACATAAGAAGCACTCAAGACGCAAAGTAAATAAGCCCCAACAAGGAAGTGGATCTGGGGAAGCATATATCGTAATGTATAATCAGAAGAGCGACTAAAATACCAAATAAACAATTCTGAGTGGAGACGAGAAAATGTCATTATTTAATAAAACAAGTATAATGTAAAAGAAGTGGAAAAGCAAAAACATAGGATTAAAACACAAAAAAGGATCACAAATAAATCAGGTTATTAATCAAAAGAAAGAAAGACATGTAATAATTTATTTATAAAGAGCGAAAAACACATTATGTTTAAGAAATAGAAATTAGATTAATTCTTTTCCATATTTTAAACAAATACAAACATTTCAAATACGTGATGATAATACTCGTTTGTGAATTTGCCTTTTCTTCTTGAGTCACTGTAGAGTGATACTATTAGAAGGATGCCTATACACATTATTGCAATAACTAAAACTACACTATGGACACAGCAAAAACCTCAATTCACATTAAATAAATAAATCCACAAAGCTTTCTCAATGAAATATAGTTTCCTCTTTCAAACCTCTTTAATCGAGCGAATGTTGTGCATCTTAGCTAAACATAAAAACAAATGGAAGGATAGTTTTACATAAAATAGCCAAACAAAGAATCCAATAATCTTCAATAAGTTTTATTTAGTTAATGAAACAAATACACGTATCAACATGCGTAGATGATTCTTCTTTTTTGTGATATATTTGGCGAACTAAATGAAATACGAAACGCTAATAGAACGAACACGCTTAGAGTCAAAGTAAGTGGCATCAATCCTTCACATGCTGCACATATATATTTCCATCACACTATAATTTATTGATTAGTGACCAAAATAAATATTCCTACAAAGCAACAAAATATAAAAGCCTTAATTTTAATTTTTAAAAGAAAGAAAAACAAATAGCTATTAAAAGATAATTTGTTTTCGAACATTATCGAATATACAATATTAGTCTTTATCAGGAAAGTTAAACGTTCTAAAAAATCGATCCTACAACGGGTTGTTTTTCTGTTTATATTTAAATATTTTTCACGACCACAATTAAAAGGATTACTTAAGGAAATATACAAGTCTTGATGAAGGTATAGAATTTGACATTATATACGTCAAATCTAGCATCATCAGAAACGTTCAAAATGGAATTTATTATAACTTATTTCATCTTGTTTCTTAGACATATTCTCTGTTTTAATATGGACCATTTCTGTGATATGGCAAAAACATGTCATGTTAAACTGCATACCAACAGATTTTAGACACCTAAAAAGAATATCTTTAAAAAATCGATCACTTATATGATATAAAATATATGAATTAATCTATACAATAGTATGTCGCTTAAATTAGTAGTTACAAGTTCTCATAACTGTTATATAAGTAGCGTAACTTCTGAAATAATGAAGTTGATAAGATTGGCTTAAACTTATATTGACCCTACATTTCTCGTTTTAGAATACAATTGTGCACAGATTGTATCAACTGTTAACAACTTTATAAATCATTATAAAAGCAAATATCTAATCCACTGACCTAGAGACCTTGATCGGTTGAACGAATGGGACAATACTATAAGTTGTGAAATGAAATAATGTGATTTGAATATTGTATCATACTTAAACAATCATCAATCAATACCAAGTTGGCTTCCAAATAAAACTATTTCAGGTGAGAAAGTTATCAAGATGTAGATTTTTGAAGGTTCGAATTTGAAGGTTCAAATTTCTCAACTGCCTTTTATACTCGTAACAAACGAGGTAAATTACAGCTGAGATATAGTTAACATTCTTAATAATACGCCCGTCAGGCCAAGTAATTCAAACATGGGAGCACTTACCTGAAATATGAGAGTACATTATTACTGGTTGGGGATAAATGCGACCATTTGATATTGTTACTTAAATTTCCCCCAAATTACCAAGTAACATGAAACAAGTTGAAGATACTTCCGTCTTTATTTCATGGTTTGTAGCCTTTATACATCTTTATACGTATGACCCCAAAGTTGTTCCTGCATTCACTTTATTTGCATGTCCGAACGAACGTTCCATGGTAACAGTAGAAGTTGCCCTATTATTATAGTTAGTAATGCTTCATTCATAGAACTGAATAAAGCAGGATTCGAGAATCACCATCAATTCAGCAAAATAAGGTAATAACTAACTCTTTACATATCAATCATCAGTTCTATGCAAGAAAAATTGCTGCTAGCTAACGTTATTAAATATACTTAATGAAAACGCAGGAATATGCCTCATTTTTCATTTTATATTTAAATACAATCTGTAAGATAACATCTAATCTTAGGACGTTGACAAAATATAGTCATCTGTTATCTGAGAAAAATAATAAAAATATGGCAGCGCAGCTTCTGTGTATGACACATGCATGTTGTCAGAATTATTTCTAAATTGTGTTTATCATTCTTGCAATTTTCAATCTCCGGAAGGCAATAAATTTCAGATAAAAATAAAGTCAAAGCAGTAGGTTCACAGGGACGTAGGATGTTAAGTGTAATAAACTCTAATATTACATATAATATACTCTTGTAAAAGATAAATTGTAATAATGCGCTAGCAACTCAAACAAATAAAAATAACACCTTCAAAAAAACTCAAAAATGTATTCATAAAGAAATGTAATAAATCGCTATGTATCAAGTATTCCAGTCGTCTATAACTAGTATTATACACAGATTACATCATGAATAATACAGGTGTTCTAATCAAAGTTTCGTGTATGATTTTGATATAGCATTACCCAAAAAATATGTATTATTAAAACGGAAATATACATCAAATTATGCCAATTAAAGTTGCAAAGCAGGTGAGCACATTGACTCTACGAAAAGCAAAATATTTCCAATTTGTGTAAGTATATTATCTAAAAGCTTACAAAAGTCATACAAACATAAATTTATTAGCTTTTTAAATCGATTAATGCAAAATAACTGTTTTACGGTCTTACAAAGTGTTTTAAAGAGTACTAAAGCCTGGTAAATAAATCGTTACATAACAAATAATACACTGAAATAAATGATTAAGACCGTAATAGTATTAAAGAATTCATTTAATAATCATAAAAAGAAGCTTAAAATAAACGTATCATTGAGATTTTTTGAATTTGTTGACAGCATTTTGTAAAAAAAGCAATAATTGCAAAAACATTGGTGAACCAATGCTAATGATATTGAAGAAGAAAGAGGAACTATGACAGAGATTCCGTGAGAAAGGTTGTCATTTCCGGATGGCTACGTCAAATTCGCTTCAATAAATAAATTGGTATAAATTATAATTACTCTTCCTATAAAACTAAAACTATAAACACGCTATAAACACAAACTATATTTTTGATGAATTAAACTTTTAAGGCTCAAAACTGATTTTACGCTTAAAAACTAAGAATCTACAATTTGATAGATGTCGACATAAAGATAAAAGCAAAAGTAAGGTTATACACGTAATATATCTTTGTATACAAATATAACTAAAACTAAAGTGCACAAGGACCGATTTTAAGCTCATGAATAAAATGTAGCTAATCTTTGTGGAAGAGAAGTCTATCAATATATAAGCTTGAGTGTTTCTGCCTTATCAACTGGTAAGTGAAGTAAAACACACCCCGTAGGGAATGCAGATCAAAGAAATGCAAACCTAGAGAATATATGCAAAGAAAAGTTCGTCTAAGAGCAAAAATCTACAAAAACATAAAGTAGCGATACTAGCCTTGAATTCGGTCATAAAAATTAGGAGCAAATAAGAAGATGCTGCTAGTAAGAAGTCAAATAATATAAAACTATTTTCAAAATATACTCCTGAGAATACTGACGTTCCAATTGATCTGTACCTGCTTCTATTTATTTACCAATAAGTAATCTATCCGCAAAATGTATCTTCCAAAAAACGAATAAAACAATGAAATTTGATATACTAGATAAATTTATGAGAGTCAATTTATGCGTGATAACGATTGTAGCGTTTTAAAATGAAAAATAATTCCAAAAATACCTTCTGCTATAATATGCTTTACGGAGGTAATGTAAGTCAAAATATATGATATTCGCGAAATTATTTCTAGACATGAAAAAAGCAAGAAATAATAATTTATAGTCAAATACTGTCATGTAAGGCATACTTAATTTCTAAATCCAAACTAGATCTACGATGTATATTCTATTTTTAGTATTTGCTTTTGTCATTTCAAGTAATTCAATCCAAGTTAAAAAAAGATCTAACAGAGCTGTATAGCCGTCAATGCTTTGTATAAATAGTAACAGAGAAACATGATTAACATTTTTGACACAAATTATGTAAAAATAAACATTGTTTTAGTGGAAAAATTCGAGGACTGTGAGAGAGAATATATTCATAGATAACGCTTGAGTATTACAAATAAATTGTGTTCACGATAGACAGTTTAATTGAATTTATTGCAAGTTAACTACATAATAATAAGCTTGAGTATAGAACTATGTCTGACAAAAAGTACTTAAAAATACGAATTACTTGTCGGATTAGTGAAGGATGTACACTTTGACATTGAACATTATATACCTAGTAGGTACACCTTGTCCGATTCATTAATACCAATTTTACCAAGTACAATGAGGGCACAAAAGACATTGCTCATGTCACAAATGTTAAAAGCACATTATTAGCGGGGATGCTAAGTTGAACAAGATACTCAAACACTTGAATAGTAGAAATACCTACTCAATTTAGCAATGATTCGTAGCAATGAAGCAACATTCAACTAGAATATATACCTGTAAGTTTAATAATTGGCTTTTAAAATCGCCAATTGCTATTTCATTGCGAAAGGGTTTAAATCTCAACATTAGAATTTATGTCACAACATCAAAACGATTCGTCGAATATTGGATCAAGCCGCTCTATTGTAATTGCACAAAAGGAATTGTAAATTATGGCTCTATATTTATGCCCAATCAATCTACACTTGTTATTTCTACAAAAATAGTCATGCATACCACGCGCATTGTACTTAAAAGATAAGATTAAAGTTTCTGGTCAAATATCTTAAGAAATAAGTCCTTTATAAATTACTTTATAGCTTTATAGAATTTTAAGAAAACACAGCTATCTATCAATATTCAGATAAGTATTCTGAATCAGGTATTCACTTATACCTAAAATAAGATATACTGTAGTTCAGCGACGTACATCGTCAATATAATGGTATTAGGGAAAGAATTGCCAAAAGGTGCATACAAACATAAATACAGACTTATTACACTCATAAAATGACACCTAAATTATTTATACAAACTTAAATACTAGCGTTATATATATATATGTATGTACATATCCGAGAATTTGCATGAATTCTATAAGAAAGGTTATCCATCCTTTAACGCCGTCAAAAATTGAGTAAATCTTAACCGATATCGAAATAACACTCATTTTGTTTTGTTTTTAGAAAGAAAATCATGACTGCTTCTATTGCAGGTTTTTTGACGAAATTCTTGGATATACAGACATAAACTATATAATGTGTATAAATGTATGTCAAATATGAGGTGACCGTGCATGGTAGGTGTGAGTCGGATATGATAAAGATGTCAATACTTTTTTATAGTCTATCTAAAATGTTTTTCTCGAAACAATGTATACGCATTAATTGAGTCAATTATCAACATTATCATATTCAGCCTTCCTCTCAACATGGCAATAAACCTTCATCATCAAATGACACATTAGGCCACCCATCCCAAATATGCAGTTGCATAAGTAGAAAAATGACGACTCGCGCAGGATATGTTATATTCAATTGCCAGAAACAAGACAGAGAAATCGGCGAGAAATCTAATTCTATTAAGAAAGTTACTTTTTAATATTGTATGCTAGTTGCATAGAAAATACGAAATCCATACAACTAAGTGTCCCAATGAAAATCAGACAATAATGAAGATTGTCAGTCTACTGAAAAAAAGATTATAAACGGTAGGAAAAATCGACAAAAAATACGTTTAGAGTAAATCATACAGGCCTCCCACGGGTAAAAACCTTTATTTTTTTTAGGATTTAGGACATTTTTTTATAAAATTTTAGGACAAATTTAGGAAAAAAAATAAATGCAAATGTGTATAATATAATATTTATTAGTGTAGATAAATAATTTCCTTAGTAGATGATCAATAAAATTTGAGATTATTTACAATAGATAGTATTTATAAAGTGTGATATAGTTATGTAACTAAAGTTTGT
>JAYRBW010060505.1:0-10738 GCA_036023295.1 Invenusta paracnida | reverse complement strand
AGCATTAATGACTAGAGCTGCTAGCATCTCTCAAGCTAATTGCTGACGCTCTTGTTTTTGGCTTGGCCTATTTTCCTTAGCATTAATGACTAGAGCTGCTAGCATCTCTCAAGCTAGTTGCTGACGCTCTTTTTCTTGGCTGAGACGATGCTACACATTAGTATTAAAATATAAATAATAAACTTAAAAAATGTAAAACTCATAAAAAACAACACGCTTCTCACCTGAACATCTAAATCGACGCAGAGTACCGACATCGGATGGTAAAGGTAGTTTCGAACTGTCTCGATATATTCCTCGACATTGAGATTGGGCACTCCGGAGTCGACGAGAGATGAACTTCGCTGCCTCTCCTCAAGTATCATCTGCACATTACTCAGACGCTCGGCACACCGTAGCCACTCCTCGAGAACGAGAACTAGGCATCCTAAAAGTAAATGGCAATTTCATGAAAAATAGAATTATTTAGTTTGTAATAAATGGTTTAAATAGCATCGATAAATTGAAAATTTGAAAGAAAACAACATACTTTTTTCAACAGGAGCACTTTGTCGAACACCGCTATTTTCAATCAGTTTGGAAAACAGGCTGAAAAGAAAATATATTGCAGTGCATGAATACAAACGTATTTGACTATAAAGAAAGGAAGAGAAATCGAAAAAAATAGAGCTTAGCACCCACTCAAAATAGTTTTTGACACCGCCAGATGTGAAGAAAGCCTGGAGCATGGTGCTAAATGGGCCCCGGTTCGTATCAAAGAGCAGGGCACTCGTGAGATTGACCGCTTCGTAGTACATGGCATAGACAAGTTTGGGAGATGCCGGGTGGTCCATGGCCGGCGCTGGAGGCTGCCAACTCAGGAAGCCGGTGAGCATGCGGGAGAGTTGGGCCATAGCCGGCCCTGCTGCTGGTCCGCCAGGAGCCCGGTTGCCCTGACGACGGTGCCGGATAAGAGTGCTGCCAGCGCAGACACGCATCCAACCGGTGGTGAGATCGGTTGAGCACTTGACAATGAGAGTACTCGCCTGCACGAGACGATGGACGACCTTCTGAAGATCTGCGGAATAAGCCAAGCCAAAACAAGTCAAAACAACACACTTTCGAAGGCCTGCTTATATTCTACAAATTTGCCCACATGACTGACGACTTACCTGGAAAACTGCTCAAAGAGGGTGGCCCGTTTTTCTTGTTCTTCTTATCCTCTTTGAAAATGGCGTAGATCGGCAGGGATTCGAGTGTCTGCATTTGCTGTTGATGCTGGTCCCCAGTGGCCCCTACGCCGGCGACTCTGCTGGTGGTGGGGGCCCCGCTGATTCCTCGAATCAGAGGCGCCTGGTCGACGAGCATACCTTGGTCGCCGGAGCTTGTCGACGAGGATGACGCGGTGGTGGCCTCGAGCGCACCCGGGACTACGCTGGGAACAACAACAGCTATTAGAGAGGAGGAGGAGGTCGAGGGTTTCTCGACACCAGCGGCCCCCTCGGTCTGCGGGGCCGAGAGTGCCAACTGTTCGAGGTCTTCCCGGCAGATGTCGGTGTCTTCACAGAGAAGCTTGAGCAGCACACTGGCCTCCCAAGAGACACTCAAAAGGACTTCCCTAAAAGTGGACATGAGAGACGCTATATGAAGGGTGATACAAATGACAAGGCAACGAATCAAATCCACTAAGAAGCCTGAATGTGAGATATCCAGTACAGAAGAATATAATATACAAGAGTAGGTACTAAGCTGTTTATAAACGGTAAAGTCCACAGACACCTTGTGGCTACCACCCCCGTCATAATATTACCAATATTATTATATTCAAGCAAATTTGCATTTGCAAAACAACAAAAACACTGTGTAAACAAATCCTTACTCATTAAATTTGGCCTTTCCAAAATAGTATTATACAAAAAATACGAATTCATACATTGCAATGTCAAATTAAAAAAGTACGCAGTAAGCATCATATTCATAATATCTAGATAGATTAATCGCTGGCAGATGTAAAATTGCTCAACCAGATGATTCAATATAGTTGTAGCATAATATATATAGCAACATAGTTCTCAGTAATCAGGCGGAGTAAGTTGTTAGTAAAAAGCAAATTATAGAGATTTGGGCGTTCATCCAAAGTGTAGATTACAATTATCTTAATAGTTAATAGTCACGAGGAGATGTCGTGTACTGATCGACAGAGAATAGAGTACACAGTTAGTAGCGCGACTGGATATATGTCTCTAAAACCCAGCCATACAAACTACACTACACATAGTATAACATAACATCATACGACGATGTAGCATACAAAACAAGGACTAAAAATAGAAATTACGACAAATAAAATGAAACGGAAAAGTATGTTGCCTTAAGAGTTTTTAACCTACCCAGATATTAATATAATACGCGTACTAAGTATCATAATATTAGTTGGAAATGACAGTGCAATGCATAAATAAGTCTTGCTGTCCACCAAGGTTCAGTATTAATATTATGTATAATACAAAAACAAACCTAATCGATTTTGTCTAATATTCACATTAACAGCTTAATTACAAAACCGGATAGAATAAGATGGCGGAATATAAGTTAATTATACTCACCCAAGCGGTCCAGCCAAGTTACAACCTGTCCATTTGGGAAGTAATGCGTTGAGAATTTCTGGCTTCAGGTTCTTGACAGTCTGTTCGATAATATAGCAAAGCGTCGCGGTAACAACCATACTCTGCACAATAGAGCTCGTACCGGGGTGTGTGAGGTGGTCTTTGAGTAGAACCGAGTACATCGGAAAGTTGGCCTCGGGAAAGATTCTTAAATCCGTCAGTTTCTCTTTCAAAGCCTGAAGAAGAATTAAACACATTTCAAACCGTGCCTTGCTGCTAAAAAAGGGCCCTATAATACGTTTAGTAGTGGAAATGTTGCCTTACTTCCAATAGAAGACCAAAGACCTTATCGGCCAATTCGGCGGTGTTACACAGGGAGTAGAAAATCTTATTAATCGACTGGCAGGCTTGGGATGTGTAGAAATCCAGCGGTAAGGTCGGCATTTGAATTAACTCACAGAGGACTTGAGCCCCGTCAAGATTGACAAACTGGCGGCAGTGACTCTCGTAACTGTTCACAGTCACCAGGAGAGACTCCAGAAACTTGCACTGGATTGGGGAACAATGGCAGAAAGATACATTTCAGAACACGACCGATAGAGAGAGAGAGAGAGAGAGAGTAAATAACATAACGAAGGAGTACTCACGACATTGAGGAGATAGACGCTGAGATGCTGGCGATTAGAATCACTCCTGGTCCCCCCAGGAGCAGTAGCCCCACCGCGACCCTCGACGCAACCAGTCATGTCACAGCCGACAGACATGGCCGACGGTGGTGGGAGTGGCGGTGCACAGGAGCTGTCCTCGTCCTCGTCCGAGACGACTTCCTCCATCGAGGAGGCCGGTGGCAGGGGAGGCAGGGAGTCCGGACCAAGTTGACTGGCGACCGCGTGCAGGTCCACCTCTGAGTCCACCTCCCGACCCATCACCACCACTTTGCGAAGCATCTGAAGGTTACAATACATATATTAGTTACAAACCAGAAACATAGAATGACCGCGCTCAAAACCTTGAGTAGAGCTTACATCGATGAGTGCCGTGAAGAGCGCCGGCCTCAACAAGGCATGTCCCCGAATCAACTCCTCCATTGAAAGCCCCATTTGACTGGCCGTATTGCCGTTTCCCGCGTTGTTGGCACCCTGACCGGCACCGGTGGCGTTCCCCGCCGCAGTCGCCCCGCTACACGAGCCATTGCTGTCGCGCATGCGTCGCTGTTTCATGGTCGAGACATAGTCTGGCGAGATGAGCGTATTCACGAGGATTGGGATGACTTTACTCTCCAGAATGCTCTCAATACCCCGGGCATTTAGCGCGAGAACGTTGAGAATCTGCGGCATGTGGAAGAGGAATTCACGGCTCTGGGGAAGTGGGTTCATCGTAAGGGCGCGCAAGATTTCCTCCGTGAGACCTTTGTCCTGGAGAGTAGAAAACAAAAATAGCAAGAAGCATGCATTAGTCAGAGCTAGCGGTCACTAGTCTATACTTAGTAGTTCAAAAGTTGACTGACCTGCATGTGCGATATCTGCGAAGGAATATGGTAGATGTATGTAGTGATGACCTGAGTGGCAAAGAGAGCCAGTTGCGGGGTAAAATCCCCCGGATTCAGGAAAATACGGCGCAAAATGCCCGGCAAGTCGTTGTCCATGGCACTTCTCAGAGAGTCTATCCACTCACTCTCCTGACCAAGGCGCTTGAGAAGATTGAGAATGGACTTAACGAGGCCAGCACGCTGTGAATTCAGACCCTTGCCAGTAGTGGGCCCCGCCACGGATCCACCGCCCGGATCGTCGGGACAGTCGCCGGTACAGAGAGACACCTCAAAGCCAAGCCTGCCGACAAGGGTGTTGATCACGGTTTGCTGTTGGCTGGCCAGGTTCTGCAGAATCTGGTCCGTAACTCGCACAGCCCGGGTGGCGAAGGAGAGGTAGTCCGTGCGCGAGGACTGCCAACCAATCAACTGAAGCATCGCATCCATTACCCCACTCGACAGGAGGCCGACGCGTTGCTGATCTGAGTTGGGTAAGCAATCATTTTTAATAGACCCCCACCTGTATAAGTAATCTGTCTCTCTGTGTCTTCAGCCTCTACTCAACTAATAGACTATAATAACATAGTAAGTTGCTTATAATGACGACTTACTGGCTCCACGTTCCGATTCGCCGTAACAGGCGAGATGGTAGAGGAAAGAGAGAAGAGCCGTGGTGTACTGCTGATTTACAGATCCGCTGGGTGCATCAATGAAACCTTCAACAAGGCCCTGAACACACTTGCGCACAAGATTCGGTAAAACACCATGGTAACTCGACAAGCCCGTCGTATCCAACAGAAGTGGCCAGCTGTAACATAATGCAATAGCTGAGCGTGCGCAAAATCACAGATACATTAAATTATAAAAGTATTTATTAATGTAAATTCTTTTCTCGTCCAAAATGTTCAACATAATATATTATATACGATATTTCTAAAATTACATTACTAGTTAAGAAATAAATAAAACATTTCTCTACAATACCATCAATTCATTCCTATAAAAGAATCTTTGTAAAAAGTCCTATAGTAAATAATATGTAATTGCATAATATCTCATTCACTACCAAACAATACACAGTCAACAAGACAACACGATTATATGGCAAAACATTTAGCTAATTCATACGATAAAATAACCTATAAATAAACAAGTCTATTGTTCAGATTATTAAAGTTCCCCAGAAAATGTAAATATATACTCAGTTTAAAATTATATAAACAGTCGATATTCTTAAGTGCATAATATAAAACAGAATTTATGCCAGTAAGCATTGCCAAGGGTCATAGAATACAGTATTACTAACCTACATATTATAGTCAAATATAACATGTACACATTAAGATTATTATAAATATGAACGAGGTATAACTCAAAATTTAACAAAACATTAAAATAATTAATAATACAACATAAAACGTGAATTTAAATACGTATTGTGTTCTAAACAAACATTTCGATATTTTTTACTTTATCCGTCTATACATACATATAGTAGGAGATACAATAGCAATACAATACTGTTTGGAATCACTTTTTGGGAGTCAAGTGGGAAAGAAAGGGACTCAGAAAGCTCGGAAGCTAATAACGTTGTTGTGAATAACGGCAATAATGTTGGGAAAAGTAAGTCTATAGGATAGGATACCTTATCTGAAGACGACCAGAATGCACAATAGCAGTCATTGTTCGAAGAGTGCTCGCTTTGATGTCGGCATACTCCTGCTCGGGCAGCTGCAAAACATCCATGAGTTCTTCGAGGATACCGGGATACATGTTACGCTCATCTACTTCGAATGTGTAACCTAATACCACCAGAGAGAGAGAGAGAGAGAAGGGGGGGGGGGGTTAGTTACAAAACAAAGGGTTTACTAAATCCTAAACATTACTTCGGTGAATATTTTCTATGATTTGTATCCTACAAAGTCGTATTTAAACAGTATATTTCATGAATAGCCTTAGTACTACAAATATAAGTATACTAGTGGCGATTTAACAGAAAACAAACCATTACAATGAACTCGTCAATAATCGGGAGTCTATTTTTGTTAGTAAGATAGCATTCTCGATATTACACATCAAAAGATTATTCATTATAATATTACCATTACGGCAAGAATAATATTTAGAAGCAATTAAGAGAAAAATTGGTGTATATCATTCTTATATGAAATTCAATATAATATTTAAAACTCTATAACAATAATAGCAATCTAAATATTATATTGCGCTATAGTAAGTAACTATGATGTTATTTAATTAAGTAATTATGACAAATACTTAACAGAGATATACATCGGTACACATTTTTTTTTTAAACCAAAACAAAATTCATAAAATATAAAACAGGGTTTTTTTAGAAGTAAACGAGTGGCAACTCATCACAGATGGTATTAATAACAACAAAAAATAGAACGCATAATTAATTATGAATATTGTCATAAAGAATTCAAATGATTACCAATTCGCTTAGCCCTGGAATCTCGACCTTAAATAATGGGAACAATAGATTGAAAATATAATTAAACAGAATGTAAATTAGAGTCTATATTTGGTCAATACAATGGCCCATATTATGCATCAAATAAAATTAAAGCTAATTTGATTCTATTCACTGGGAATTCCCGCTTAATCGTGGGTTGATTCTCTTCGCTTTATGCATCAAATTAAATCAAATGAAATATTCTCGTGTGAAGGTAAAAGAGCAATGCCAACAATTTATTTCGGGAGCATAAAAAGAAGCTTTGAAAATATGGCTTTTAAAAGCATTCATTTATGTATAATAATTTCAATAACGTAAGTAAATCCATTTTACACCAATTACAGGCGAGCCTACGTTTAGCCTTTCTGTCTAGTCAGAGAATTTGAAATAGATTTAGTCTGTGAGTCTGGAGCCAAAAAGGGGGGGGGTGGCTGCCGGTTCCACCCCAAAAAAGAGAGGAAGAAGAGTTTGATGCATCGTTAGAAAGCTATGAATGTCTCTATTCCAAATAAATATAGTAAATTTGTTCCAGCTAGCAAGTCCTGATGTCTTATAGTTTTACACATATAGTTAAGTTTTACAATCAAGACATCAATAGCTTTCTAACGATGTATAATTTAGGCACTCTTCCTCCCTTTCTTGGGTGCCGAATACTGTTCCGGCCGACGCAGACTATTTCAGTTTGACTTTGTTACCAATAGTGACGCATAAAAAATTTGAAGTTAATTTGATTCTATTCGTCCCACTAAATACTAAAAGCTTAACAACGTAGCCTAAATAAAGTGAAAATTGAAATACAACAAAGAGACCTTACTTACATAAAATGGACAAGGCCTGGAGTCGTGCTTTAAGACACTTGTGTCGCAAATGGGGATTTGAAAAATACGTGGCTAAACGAACTCGAGTGAAGAGTGCCGCCTGCTTCTCCTTGGGAACTTGATACTCCTGCAGTAAACGCTCCATAATATCAGTGGGAGAGGTCTCGAGCTTGTCCAGACCACTAAGCGTGATAACTGTAAGTCGACTACTAGACGGGTCATCGTGGCCACAGTCCCCCTCTTTACTGGACTGGTAGTACTCAAAGTATACATTGGATGCAGTGGGGGGCAACTGAAAAAAAGGTATTACCTATTCATTTAATATCAGACACTACTAACTAGTTTACAATAGTTAATGAAGCAAATCAAGCCTTTCTATTTGAAATAATAAAATAATGAAACAAGGTCCGGAATAATATGCTTATATTTACATTATCCGAGCCACAGCACTGCGCAAGTCCAAAGCCATTATCTTTTCCTCCCCATGTCTGAAAATAGATAAATAAATTTACGTATTATCGATTAATCATTCAAGTTAATAAAACAGTGTATAGTAGTTATTTTCAGAAAATCACCTCGGCTAAGCATTCCAGTCGCTCTGAGACTTCCTTCTTCACATCGCTCTCTACGCGATTGAAGTAATTTGATCGCTTGCTGGAATTTAAGATTACATTTCAAGAGTGAAAAAAGGGGATTATTTCAAAAGTAAGAAGAATAACTCACCTGAATGTATAAAACAATCCCAGAACTGCGAGAAGTATGTCCATATTTGCGGAACAGAAGAGCTTCAGGATGTGGTCAAGGGAACCATAGAGATATCGATAGATACTGTGTTCAATGAGGTGGCCGGTGAATTCTAAAATTGCCACAACATCTCGAACAAGCTTCTCTTGACCAGGAACATCTAATTTCAGCGTCCACTGTCCGGAGCGTGAGACTGCGGTTTCTAAAACAGCATCTAAACGATCCAGAACATCCGTCCATAAGCCAAGCTCACATTTACCATAATTCCAAACTTTAATTTTTCGAATTTCTTCTAATAAAGCATCATCGGAGCAATGGGAAAGTCGCACAGAAAGTTCCTTGCATTCTTCCTGGTCATACCCACAACGATTAGCTGTTTTCTTGTGATCAATTTTCATTATACCTGTAAGAAGCAATACAATAAACAAAAATTATTTGGAAAAACTAAAATAATTAAAAACAAAATAAAATTATTAAATCTACTTTTGTGTAACTGTTATCATTTTTCACAAATATAACTTTAAAATATAATTATATAATTTTATAGTAAATATCATATATATTTTTATTGTTATAAAAGAAATAATATGTTGTAAATAAAATGGAACTTTTATATTTTAATAAATATGGGGAAATACTATTAGATGTAAAATGCAAAACGAATTACACAAAATTAAATGGCGGAAAAAGGAATCCATATTATGCTCCCTCCTTAATTATTTATCTCTTTTTAAATCAACAAAAGTTTAAGCTATTGTGACTTTTTCTAGGATATAAATTGCTTAGCATTATAAAATATAAACAGGTATTCTTGTGAAAAAGTGTTTAAAATGTATAAAAATGGTGTTTCTTTTATTTATGTAAGTTAGTTATAACAATAAAAATCGATTAATTTAGTATTTTGATATTCCGATTACAAATACCACTGTATTTCATTTATAAAGATAAACATAGCTTGATGACTTGTAAAATATCTATTTGGATAAAAAAACGTTATTTAAAAAACTCGACAGCCTTTTCAACCAAAGTCACCTATTATTGGGGAATTAAATAGTAACATAATTTGCTTAAAAGAAACTAGTACCAGGCATTCGAGAATAATTACTATAAGATGCAGACCATAAATCACACTGGCCTTTACAGTTAGGTACAATGACTCCTCTATAAACTCTATAAAAGTTACATTTCGTAAGCTTAAAAATATTGCCAAAATTCTTCATTGGCAAATCTGTCAATGACAGTGCACAAAATGTTTCTACTTTGTATTTTAAATCCTAATATTGCGGTATTAGAATTTCCCAGATATCTTAAAAGATGAAATTGTAGATGTCATGGATACGAATTTATATAATGAATAAATTGTAGTATTTACAATCTGAACAAATAAGTCATGAAATATACAGACAAATAAATGCTTTAAGAAATAAGGCAAGGTTCAATACACTTTTGCAAATAAAATTAAACAAAATAACAAAAAAAAACAATTTATTATTCAAGAAATAAATGATGCTCGTGACTTAATTCAATTTTAAGGGTTCTTAAGAGTTTTCTTAGAAGAATGAGCTAATCTCTGAAGAAATGTGAATGAAGCAAGTCTAGAATAAAAAATCAATGTGTCCAATGGAATGAGAGGAAGAATGCGTCATCTTTTGTTTGATGTGTTAGAAGAAGAGATTAGAAGAATGAGCTAATCTCTGAAGAAATGTGAATTATGTTTAGAAGCAAGTCTAGAATAAGTAATCAATGTGTCCAATGGAATGAGAGGAAGAATGTGTCATCTTTTGTTTGATGTGTTTGAACAAGGAGCAAATAAAATTCCTAGTTAAATGATTTATAGGCCCTAAAATAATAATATAGATAGCTATTGGATTATTGCAATTAATGACAAAATGATTTGAGTGTGTTCCTAAATGTGTCTCATGCAATTTCAATACAATGGAATTGTATCATTAGTTATGTATATCCTATATATAATTAAATGTTAGTAGCTTATTGTTTATTGTTTATCTGTTTAATATTTTTAATAGCTTAAGGCTAAGCTTTTAATCTCAGTCATGAGTGAAGGTTAATATATAAAAATAATAATAATAATAATAGGTATATATATAGTACGTTGTGGTGATAAAAATATGAAAAACACTATTAAACAAACTTATTTTTAATGAGTACCAACACAATGGTATATAAAACAATGAAATAAATCTAGATATCAATATTGTACATATATAATTTTAAAAATGGGTGTATAACCTCTGTTTGCACTATAATTAAGTCTTGATATATATTATAAACATTACTACAGATAATTTATACAGTATTTATATATATAAAAATATATAGTGTATGTAGTGTCATATTCATTTATTTATTTTTTTTATTTATTAAATTGTATTTTTTCTTGAAATATAGTATTTACTGTTCTAAAATGAATTATTTGATGATTTCGATAAGGAGAATAGGCCAAGCCAAGAACACGAGCATCAGCAAATAGCTTGAGAGATACCAGTAGCTCTAGTCATTAATGCTAAGGAGAATAGGCCAAGCCAAGAACAAGAGTGTCAGCAATTAGCTTGAGAGATGCTAG
>JAYRBW010060504.1:0-10738 GCA_036023295.1 Invenusta paracnida | reverse complement strand
AAAATGGCGACCATTTAGACAATAACTCGGGGCCTGATTTCCCATCTAGTGAAGTATTAAAACAAATATCTATGGTTCTATATAAAAAATATTTTTAAATTTTAAATTGTAAAAACAGAGTAATATTTTATATCCAAATTGGTTATTGAAAAAAAATTTTTATTAAAAGTTTAAGATTTTTAAAGATGTCTTTGTATAAATTTTTACATATTTTTTCTTTGAATTGTTGTTTGAAATTGCAGCCTTTTGCACAAATTGAAGAGATTAAAGCATCAAGTTTTATAGAAAATGGCTTTCAGTAAACTTTGAAGAGTCAATTAAAAATGTTGTGATTATTTTTCTTCACTATTCAGATTTTGCTTTCACAAAGTATATATATGACAAGTAAGAATTAATTAGAAGAAAGTAGAATAATATAAGTAAAATAATTTATATTAATTGAAGTAATAAGTATGTATTAACTAAGGAAAATCACTTCAATTTTAATGCCAAAGTTAAAGAGTTGTAGAATCACATCATTTTTTAGATCGTATACTACAATAAATTTTGGTATTTTCCCTCCATTTTCAATTTGCATATTAATTAGTGTACATATTATGCCTCAACTCATTAAACTTGGTTCAAGGAAACTAATCCATTTGATTTGATACCATAATATGATTATATGCCATTGTAAACAATAGGGCAAGCTAAGCCCTTTTCAGATATCAGCCAACATCATAAGATATCATTGAGTGTTATATTAACATCATTTTTAATATATGTCAAGTACTTTTATATTCTTTGATATATGTAAATAAATTTAACAATATACAATCGATTTTATTGACCATCAAAGTATTTTTAGCTTTTAAAAATAGATGTGACTTGTGACTCACACGTCATTTTCGTAAAAAGACGAGTAGGTACAATGATGTTACCTTCGTTTCAAACTCGTTTCACACTTTCTTAATTTCAATCTCGTTCTACATGCATGCTATGTACAAGAGGCCTCAGAAATAAACATTTCTAATGTAAAATAATGTGTAACATCTGTATATTACTTTATTATGTATTAAACAATGTATACTAAATTTTAATAGACATGTATAAGTATTCATAAAAATTTGTAAATAACTATTTCATATTTATAACTTTCTTTGGAAATTAATTTTAACCTTACCATAGGTTTAGCAGCAAAAGGACCTATCTACGTTAATGTTACATCAGTTGTTGAACTATGTTTACTCATATAAATTTTAATTGGGTATAATATTATTTCCTCAGATAATGTATCTGTGTAATATACATTAACGTTACATAGTAGTATTACACTTAAAATTAATGTCACTTTGTTATAAAAATAAAATTTCAACTTTTATTCAACACGAGCACTAATAGTATTTGATGCATGTGTTGTGTTCGCAATAAAACGTATGTTCTTACTCTGCAGCACATGATAAAGAGGACGACAATGGCAATTCAGAATCAGATGAAAGTGAAGACGTAGATCTAGCCAATCTGACAGCTGATGACAAGGTCATCAAGCTCAAGACAGCCAATCAAAAACTCCGTAAAAAGAACAAAAAGCTGAATGAAGATTTATGCCAAGCTAAGACGCATTCTATCCGACTATTAGACCTTCTAGAAAAAGCTGTCACCCGGATTCAGACTGCTTATCATAGTAGCATTAGTAACCAAGATTCTGTAACAGTGACAGAGGGAGAGAATACTCCATCAGCTCCAACAGTTACGAATGCTGTTGATCCCATTGCTAATGATAGTACGAGTAAATGTGTAGTTTGTGGCAGTTGTGAAGATGGTGATAGTGAAGGAAAAACTAATTTTGATACTGTCAAACTCGAGCACCTGTTTTCAGCACCGGAAATGATGGATGCGCTGGAAAAAGTTAAAGCGAGCTGTAACCAATCCAAGGACTTTATTACTATGCAGGTAGTCAGCTAATAATTACATTTCTCTGAACTTCTTTTACTGGACAAATTGAATATAAATACCGCACTACAAATATTTTGTCTGTTTAAAGTTGACTAGTATTGACTGTAGTATTTACATAATGTGATAATTATTTCAATGAATTCAATTATTATTAAATGTTTTATTATCTTTTTAATTTTAGAGATTGTCATCTAATTGGATTAATTGATAATATATGTACATATTTGTAATTATTTAATATTTATTTTTTAATTAATTAGTGATAATAATCAAAATAATGAATACCGCACAGTGTGAAAAATGATTTCTTATATTTCATATTAAGAGTATACTAATCATAAAAAACTTTTTCACTATTTTAGAAGTGCTCATGTGTGGAGTGTTATTTTATTCCGTATGATATCATAGATCCCATCCCATATAATATCATAATGTTTTCCTCAATATTCACATTTTGCATATTCACTTAAATATCTTAAGCAATTGTAATATTTTATTTGTTTTTGAATAAAACATAAGCATTAACTAGAATCTAAGCAAACATTGTGACATAAATTCTTTTAGTTAATAATTTGTATTTACATCTATTCTTAAGATCCAAAATAATATATTAAGTTTTATAAGCATAAAGTGTTTATTTTTAAGCTTCAAAGAAAAATATCTTTTTCTTAGCGTTGTAAATATGTCAGTAATATATATTAGAACATTCACTTAATAAAATTTACTCAAACTAAAATCCAATTCAGAAAGAGAACGCACACTTGAAGACCGAGATTGAAAATCTTCGTACGGAGATTGTCCGGCTCAACTCAGAGGGAGTCGAGTTTCAGCAGAAGATGAAGTCTGAAATGCTCGACTTGAACAGGATGGTGACGGTGTTAGGTAAGTGCCGTGTCTATCTCCCTATCTCTCCACCTTTCTGGGTTGTGTCCGTCAATCAAAATATATATATATTCGTTTTTGTCATACTGTTTGACTACTATTCACTCATTTTTCTGTCTATTCATTTCTTTCCTTCGCTATTTCCCTTTGTCTGCATGTATGAATCTCTATATGTATATGTCTGTCCAATAAGACCAAATATTCGATGCACATCCAAAAATGTTTCAAATAATTATTTCCTTTAATAAATTTTAAAACGCAAGATAAAATCAATAATAATTCATAATCTTCTCTTATGTGTAACTGCATATATATACAGCTCGTTATAAAATCCTACCCCTTCAGTCTCCGCTCTTGCTGATTAAGGTTTTTTATTAATTCTTTTGGCCCTTTTCATATTTGATCTTCATTAATCCTGTTGTATGTGTTTGTTTTCCACCTCATTACCACCCTTCTGACTTGCATATACCCTTCACTTATGCATATATCTGTGTTCATTTTATTTATTTACCTAATTATTACGTTTGATTTTATAATTATGTTTTAAGCATATTTAACATAGTTTTGTTTATTTCATCTGTAATTTTTTTATAAAAGGACACAAACATATTTTGTTGGCCTTATTTTGCATTTGAAAAAATAATTCTTAATCCAAACTATACCATACTTTTAATAAAATCCTGAAATTTAGCTAGAATTTGGTAATAGCTATAACGTCTTTTCCATTGATATACATAGATTGCAATTGTTTAGCTTTCAAATGTTACACAAATATAACCCAATAAATTTGTTTTATTGAAATATATTTGCCACATAAAATCTTTATCATAGATCTTATTTAAGCTCCAAACAAATTGCATTCCATTTTGAAATAATTCCGTCAGGCAGATTCCCTTCTGATTTATCTAAAATTGTATGATTCACAGTTGGTTTGTAGCTCCAACAGTTGTATTTTTAACTCATCTAGTATAATATGTTTGCAATATTCCACCTATCTCTCTTGCCATCTTTGTGTGCGTCTATATTTCAATTTTGTTTCTCAGTTTCCTATACAATTTCGGCTATCAGTTTCGATTGTTATATGTCTTACAGATTCTTAAAAATTGATTTACTCGAAAGTATAATTGAAGAACTAGATTGAAATTAAAATAAATACTTGAATATTTTTCTTCTTTGATAATGTATTATATAACTAGTATTTAGTAATTTATTTGCATAGCACACCCATTTTAGTTTGGGTTATGAAAGTGTGTGTAATATACTGATGTATATAATGTATTTTTCATATGAATTTATTAATATTTCTAATATTTTGTCTTCCGATTAAATTTTTGATTTTCAGGAATTAAATCTTCGACTTCGACATCTCCTCAAAAATCTTCAGGTAAAACATTGTTCAAAACTACCTTTTTTACACATAACACCACTATAAGAACATAGATGTGCCTTATAGATTTATAACCACTCAGATTAATATGTTTGGATACATACTTAATTCATTTAATTTGCCGTTTTATTTAAATATATGTATATTTGATTCATGAAAAAATACTTCAAACCTCTAATAAACAAAATCAAATTAACTATTTAACTTTAATCTTATGCAAAAATGTTGTGGTTTATTAAAATCAATTTTACCATAAACGTGTACAACACTTATTAACAATAATCAAAATGTGAAACATTTCACTTCAGCCAGTCACTTATATATATACACTTAATATAAGGTTTAGAGTTATAACAATGTTATTGATGGAATAATAAACAAAGTATAGAAAAATAGCGTAGTTTTTTATTTATAAATTATACCTTTGTTTTGTGAATTAATTTATTATTATTATTATAGCTGGTTCTTTACAACAATGTAATGTTTGATGTGTGATGCCGAGACTAAAAGCCACACAAGGTTCAATACTAAGAAGCTTATGTATTCAAGATTTCATATCTATTTAAAAATCCTATTTTATATATACAGTGCATATGCTTAAGGCACTGTTTCGCTAACATTTCAATACTATCAGCCAAAAATAATTTTGATTGGACCACTTCAAAAATAAATATATTTCATGAAATGTTTGTCTGGCAAACTATTGTTCGATAACAACTGACTGGATAATCAGCAAGCAAACATTATATGCAGCTTTATATTTACAAATGCAACTGGCCACCAGTGTCCAGAAAAACAGACACCAGTGACCGAAAAAGCAGTTTGTGGAACACTGTATAAGGTTTAATGTTGTCGAAATGTGTCGTTAGTGCATTATTTTCTTGGAGAAAATATTTCATATGATTGCTTTTTAACATATCAGCAATAAATAAATGTTATACGCATTCTGTTTTAGCGAATTTTTCTTAAAGACAACACAAATAATTTCTTGAAACATGTTTTAATATTTACTTTGCAGGTAATTCGCACAGTCGCTCATCTAATGGATCAGGCAAGTTCTCCAAGAATAATTTTTTGTACAAAGTTGTATGTAAGCTTTATAATACAATTGTAACTTATATTATTCAATAGGTACTGCATAAGTATTCAATAGTAGCTCGATGGTAAATGTTTACAAAATTAAAATTCTTCCAATAGTTCAGATATGTTCGATAATTTATTAACACTCGCATTAATACTACACTAATATGGTATGTGTCAAATTATAACTTTTGTTTTTATCACAATTAAGCTGCTTCTTTACCAAAGAAGTCTTTTTTACAATAAGTTGCTCTGTATTCTAATGCTATATTTACAGGTTACAACTTAATAATCAGAATGTATACATATATCAGACCTATATAGAAGCTATTTAGATAGGACACTATATAATACTCACGTACAGTCTGTTTTACTATAGCGCAGTAAGTTAGATTTGTATGTATACTATGAAGCCATTTTTATATTACACACGCATGAATATCCATGCTATATATATATATATTGACTAAATCAGCTTGAAACCTTTGTGCCTTAGCTTATCTATAGACTTCTATGTAGAACTAAACCATAGCTAAACAGTATAGAAGTCTATTGTCTTACCTAATTTATTATTGATTCTGTAAGTTTAACATACTGCGCATAGTATACGAGTATGTACAATTGTAATAAATAGTATAAACTTGTAAAACATATGTATATGTAAATATGTTCTTTCATCAGATAGTACATAATGTGTAACTCAATATAATATTAATTTCAAAACTGTTTAATCAATATTCACTCTACTTCGATATTTAATAAAGGTAATACTTATTTTATTACATACTATGATAATTTCTCTTGATTTTAAATAATTTATCAACTAATCTACTGGACGCAGATATGTCGTATTAAGCTAACATTTAAAATAAATAACAAAGGTTTACTCCATTCATTGATCTGGCGTTATTGTGAGTACTATTGTGCATTGATTCACTGCATTCTTGTTATAAATTTCTTTACACAAATTACTATTAAGCATGACCTATATTTTATCTTTACAATGGGATTTCAACGTATGTAGCAACAAAGAAAGTTTCAAATATCCTTGTAAATTTCCCCCTAATTATTTTCAATTTATATATTAAAATCTTATCATTCAATAACTTTTTGAGTTATTGTTTTAATTTTTAGTGCATTTTATAAACATTTACGACTACACTCGAAAAATGTCACACATTAAGTTAATTCATATTTTTCTCTTTTTACAGAGCGATGTCCACCTCCAACACGAAGTAAGTGATGATATTTCTTCTTACATTTAAGTATATGTTAAAATGTTATGTTCTTGTTTAGAAATCAACATTTAGTTTATTTAGTAGAACCTAGGTTTATCGATAACTGACATGTATTCATTTTTCAAAACAGTGAAATATATGTTATTCTTTCATTTAATTCATACAATTTACGTCGTTGTAATTATTGCTTGCAGTTACATTTTTGTTTACTTCAGATATTTATATTCTTTACTTCTTCTACACGCAGAATTGCTAGTACACTAATAATATATACATACACTTAAAATAGTGTACTAAAATCGGCATTTTTGATTAATTTTAAGTTAAAAAATTATTGGTTAAGTAAAAATATCTGATTTTGAATTTTGTTAATCAAATATATATATATATATATATATCTGCTTATACCACACTACTCTTTCGGTAACTGCTACTACAACTAGAACAACTAGATTGTCGATTTATTAACTTATATAATCTATCGTCTATTGTTTCAATTATATTTTAACTATATTATTATCATCTATTAACCGAGGAAGAAAGGGTCATTGAAGGGAAATCAAAATTATGTGTTGGTAAAGTAAGAGTTATTGTTTATTTATGTCATATTACTTCTTATATTTTCTTGATTTAGACAAATATATATACATACAGCAAAACTTTTAAATATTTTTCATTTAACTTTAAATTATAATTGACACGTATTAATTTATTGTTTGCAGAGAAAATTAAACAAGAATTATAATGGAGTATGAAAATATGCAATTAATTATATTCATATTATTTTATTAAACTACGATGAAATCAAAGGTATCGACGAAAGTTAACAACATATATTCCTAGCGTTATTTATCATTAGAGTATTTTATACTTTTGGGGTATTTTTCTTTGTATAACGCGAATTTAAGACTGCAAATTTAAAAGTCGTCTATTAAAACCATTGTCGTTATATCGGAAATTATTGTTATTTATATATATTTATGTATATGTACATATATTCAAATTGTATAATATATACATATACATGTATCAAAGTTTATAATTGGATTTTCTTTTAAGTGTATTTTCCAAAATTATAATTATTAACGATTCCAATCGTTCATTTCAAAAGTCAGAATCAATCGGCGTTACCATAGAAATTAAGTAGTTCGCGTATTTAATTCCAGCACGCCTCGATCCGTATCTAAATCGAAGCGTGAAATAAAATTTGAATTTATATATCAATGAAATAGTTAGTTTGAATTTTAAAGAAAATCATTTACATAAATAATATTTATATTGTTCGTTTATAAATACATATATACACTGCGCTTCATTTAAGAAATTAAATTTTCATCGATTTTTTTAAGAATATGTCTTGTTTTTAATACTACATTAAATAATAATAATTGGATATTTATAAACAAAAAACATGAAGTACCATAATGGGAAGCAAGGTACGAGTATAGTTACAAAATAAGTGTAGGTTAAAATTAATAATAGTATAGTTAATACGTTAATAAGATAATATGTTGATGATAAGTTAATATGATAATACGTTAATATGTGATAATAGTATTGTTATTAAGTATTGTATTGTATGGGAAGAAAGAGTTCCTTTAAGTGCGAAGGGGGCTGGATGAAGCGGCCAGGGCGATGAGTCGAGCGTTTTGATACGTACTGGAAGAGGACGTGATCGTTATTAGAGCAGCTTGGGTGAAAAGGCGTAAGCCGACTTTTTTGCGCCTGGAAGCCAACGCAAGAAAATCCTCGGAATTACACGTTTCTTGGTCTAAATTGATTTGGCAAATTAACCGGTGGAATCTCTTGTGTTTTTTTTAGAGAAGCGGAGAGATGGGATTGGATATCGCTGAATGCCGGCAAGGCGTATTCGAGTAGGCTGGGCACAAAGCTTTGTAGGCAATTTTGAGGTTTTTCTTGGAGAGAATAGGCTTCAGAATGCGTAAAGCGTAGGAGCGCTTAGAGCTGAGACCATCTTGATGACGTGATCGATGTGCGAATCCCACTTCATGCGGTTATTGATGATAACGCCGATGAATTTTGTTTCGGTGACTATGGGAATACCTACAAGAAGAGTTATTGGTAATAAGTAGTTAGCTTTAGAGACAAGGAGAGTAGCTTTTTTTGTATTGATGCGGAGAATTAATGATGCAGGAATTTAAATTAATGAGCAACAAAAGAATCTTTCATTACGAAAGTTTAGTGATTCCTAGTACTAAAAAGCGTTTCTAATGATTCCACTTTTGAAAACGCCTTAAATGTTTCTTAATGGTCGCCAGGTCAGTAGTGACTCGTGCAATTTTAATACACTCGCAAGAAAATCCAACTTAGCCCCAAAGACGCTGTGCTAAAAATAAAAATGTTTTATTCTTAACTAATTTTGTAGATTCAAATTTTTGAGTAATGAATAATATTACATATTTTTTATAACATTAAAATGTTGAAGAGAGATTTTTTAAATCTGTAATCAATAAAACCGTACGTAAATATTGTTAAACTCAAACAAATTGGTTGTAATTATTTCTTTAAAAGTTGCGGAATTACCTAAATACTTGGTTCCGAATGGATTTTGGTCCTATTCCTTCAATGATAATGCTGCATTACTCATGGGTGGTTTCATATCTATCTATATGCACATACCTCTGTGTAACATGCACCCTTAAGTTGAGTAAACGTCACTAATAAACGTTTGTTTGTATCCTCACTCTCGAAAAATATGAAATAAATAGGTATACCCTTCTTTTTGTGTTAATATTTCAACGGAATAGTAACCCGCGACAGATTCGATTTTCTGATCTATTTATTTAAAATTGTCCATGACATGAAGTGTATCATTAGCGTAATTACTTCTTTAAAATGGAATTATTATTTTGAAAGTTGTATATTTTACGCTTTAATACTGCAGACGTTGTACCACTTAAATAAAGTACACACTGAGTAAATTGTAGTTGACCCCGAGTAGCATTGTAAGTTGAAAAGTCTTAGTTAGGCATACCTCTGTTCTGTTCTCTAATGAAGTTGTGTAAGCAACGAAGAAATGTTGGTTTATTAAATTTCTGTAGCAAAAGGCTTTGTGTTTTGTTTTTGCTTTACAAAGTACACACTGACAATGTTTGTTTTATTATTGCTATCGTAGTGACGGAGTGAACATGTATCAATCTATATACACACGTTTTAGTATGCTTGAAGAAACACTCTGAGCTTGACTAACACGTTTATCCTATCATACTCCATTACGAATAGGGATGCTAGAACTGGCCAAGACAAGCCGAGTAGAGAGCCTGATACATCAAGGCCCCGTAAAACTCTGCTCCCCCGCTGGTAAATGGTGCTTTCAGCCCAAGAACGTCGACGCTACTTGCGAGAATGATGATGATTTTAACTTTGGTGGTGTCAACTGGGCTGACTTTGTCCTGGGTGATTTGTGGGGGGGTAGAGCCTCATCGCCCCTTCTCCTGCCTGCTTCTCTGGGGGGATGGCTTCTGCTTATCTGGTTCAACTGGAATGGGGGTCGGAACACAATCGAATTCAATCTGGAACTTCCTGTTGTTCCCTACAATCGCGAGTGCATCATGCCAGTTGAGTTCGAAGTCAAGGTGAGACCAAGAAGCAACTATAGACATTTATAGAAGTCGTGAGCTGTACAGTTTCTTAGACAACTCACCTAAGCATGAACGAATCTTTGAGATTGTTATTGATTCACTAGCACCTACTATTAGAAATTTTAAGTTGTAGAATGAAAGACATATTACGTTTGAAATATTTTTCCAATTGTATGAGTGCATAGGTACCTATTACTTTAAATGAGATCTGTGAGTCGACATGCAACGTGAAATTGTGAGCAAACAACGAGGATTGGAACTGGGACTCTTGTACAAGAATAATGAAAATGGTCTATGCCACACCCTAACTTACGTTGATCATATTGTCAGCTTCCTCTGTACCAAGGATGTTAGAACCAATGTGTCCTATAGCGACTGCCTTCCCACATGGAAATTTTTCCATGGAGGCCTTTCCACAGAGGTTCCCACATGGAGGTATACCTTGGTTTCCAGAAGATAGAACAGGTTATAACACATCAAGACATACGGTCAGGAATAGATTGCTGGTTCGATCATGTTTATGATAAAGTACTCGACCAGGGGCGGATCTAGCTTTTCTATTACGGGGGGGGGTGAATTAGAAAGAATCCAACATCAAAGGGGCGTTATGGCTA
>JAYRBW010060503.1:0-10739 GCA_036023295.1 Invenusta paracnida | reverse complement strand
GAAAATGAACTTGACTGTAGAGCAAAGAGAAATGTGTCTTAACTATATCAAATGTTTGACCCTGCAAATAGTGTTTAAATTATTTGTCAGGTTGACCCACACCCAGTATGACTATGAGTAAATAAGCTTTAAATTATTTGATGGGTTAATTTTGTTTAAAAAAAATTTGACTCTACAAATAGTGTTTAAATTATTAGTCAGGTTGACCTGGTAAATAGGCTTTGAATTATTTGATGAGTTAGTTTTGTTTAAAAAAAAGTTGACCCTGCAAATAGAGTTTAAATTATTTGATGGGTTGACCCTGCAAATAGCCATGGCAATACTATTACTATTAACTATTACTAATACTATTGGGTTATATTAGTAAAGTAGAAATATAGTGTTTTGTACATTTTGTCCTGATACCCTTGGCCTTAGGCTTAGTCTTAGGCTAAGTCATGGTCATTTAATTGACCCCTATGGCTATACTCCTAGGCCTAGCCCTGACTAACTAAACTAAAGTAAGTCAGGTAGAATTTTGAGTCATGGAATTTGGTTTTAATGGAGTAATAACTTAAGATATTACCTTGTGAATGTTATGTATTAAAAGATCAATGACAATTAAGAAGTCTAAATGTATTAACACCTACGTATAAAACTTTCGGATCCTGCCGTTCTTAGAAATCAATCTCGCCAGTTGCTGTATAACAGTCTTTTAATTAATGATTTAAGGCTGGTATTTATTTAATTGAAATATATTTCAAATACTGATATTGTGATTAAAACGTATATTACTAAAAAATATATAATTATTAAAAGCATTGACTTGAATGAGTTTGTATACTGTTGATTATACATTTCATTGAAACATTAATTGTTTTTGGACTCTTAAAACTTATTTTGCAGGCATAATTGCGGTATGGGCTTTCAAATTATATTTCATTCATAAACAGTGTATTAAAAGAGTACTTAATGTTGCTTTTATATAAGGTAATAATCATACAGTAAATAAACCTTTATTTACTGAGATTAAATTACTGGTATCAAATAAACCTTTATTTACTCTATAGTTTTACCTAATGTTTAAAAAATTATGTTGTAGTACGTATTTAATTAGTACCTAGTACATAAAAATACAAAATCAGAAAAATATTACTTCCAAATGATAAAGCTAGGCTTCACTTATGGACCGTTTTCCATTGATTTAAGTATATTTTGTAAGCTGTTCAATATTTTTTCTGGTGTTTAAGTTTATCTATATTTACTTTAAGCTTATATATTGCAATTTTGTTATTTTTATATTTTATGATTTTATGATTTGATTTAAATCGTAAATTGCTGTTTTTTCATACGTGTTATACAGTCAATTAAAATGATTTGTTTTTATGTTTGTAACATAAATTAGCAAATTGTGTTAAGCATTATAGTCAGTATAATCTTTGGTTTGATCACTATATAGTCGTACTTTTGTCACTTTAAAAAATTGGTTATAAATTTACTGAAATATCTACCCTATATACCTACTGAGGTATATATATATGCAGCCCGGAAAAACTTTATATATAAAAAAGATAAAAATTCATTTCACCACGAGCAAAGGTATAGTCAACACTTGAATGCTTGATACCAATTTCCAATTGTTACACGAAGATAATAAACAAACAGCTGATTCATCAATGCGATTGGTGATTTACATATTTTATAACTGCAGTCTTAAATAATTAGGTATATAGCTATTTGATCATCTTTTACTGTCACATTTTGGTGAAGCTGTTTTAAAAGCTTAAAGGGTTAATTTCTATGCTATTTTGTGATTTTGTCGTATTGTATTTTATAATTAACTATGAGTATTATAAAGCTATATATTTTCAGTGTGATAGGTATAACTATAGTTTATTGTTTAAATATCTTTGGGTGATTTAATATGCTTTATAACTGCAGCGGTTTCCGTGAAGACATGGGATCTACCTATATCCTTTTAGCTATAAGTATATATAAATGTTAATTTTACTTGTAATAGTAAGATACGGGTACCCAAAGATATAATAAATTGATAAATTATTTTGTATATTTGTATATCTAGGTAATGTAGCTATTCTTGTTATTATACTTTATGTTCGCTTTTAACACTTATCAAATGAACTATATAGTTTGATCTTGATAGTTAGGTAAATCATATTATGATGTGTTTGTTGTATATCTTTCGTTTTTTTAATTCATTTTTACATTTAAATAAATGCGTCTAAAATTATTCGAGTGTTCTCAAAAATGTAATGGCATATTATTATATAAATATATATATTATTGTCTCCCATATATACAGTCTCTCCGAAACATAACAATTAACAAACAATGTAGTAACAAACTGTTGTTAATATTTTATAGAAAATTTGTTTAAATTTCAGATAAATTGGTTGAAAATTACACAGATAACGCCAATTTAAAAGTAGACCACTAAAGTTTTTCACTATAGCTATGCCTTGGTCATATATACCTAGGTATATTACCGGTAGTCCTCGTAGGATATATATGTATGTGGGAAAATGGCGATTGTGAGATCTCACGCCGGCCTTCGGACTTCACACGTACGACGTGTGGCCCATTTACATGTTACACAATTGCTTGTATTAAAATAGATATAAAGTTTAAATACATTAGTATTCAATTAAATAATACATAAATATATAAAACACATTATTTATTACGCATTTCAACAAACGGTTTCAACATGCCTGCACCGATAATGAAAATTGTAATCACAGAACATATACTAATTAAGCGAATTTTCATAATAATTTTGAAAGTCCAAACAGCTGTCTCATTTTGTATGTTTTTTCCAAATATTTTAACGCTTGACTCAACTCTACCATATTGGTTTTTCGCACTGCAGTGATACTCCTGAGAATCATCCAGATCAATTTCGGAACCGTAAAGCACATTATCGATGTGTGTAATCCAACTCGCATAAACCTTATTTGGCTTCCATGATATTTCTGGTGGAGGATATCCTTGAGCTGAACACAAGAAATCATTTTCTGGAGATATTGATGCAATTGTTATATTATAAGGCGGAGAAAATACTTCAATGCCAACTTCCAGACGTAGGCTTGGAAGGTAAATATTAGTACAAATTAGCTTAAAATGTCTGCCTGAATGCTGCCTGGTCAGAAGTAATGAATTCTCTCTTGCTAATGCACTTTGACTATTCAAATTATCATAATATACTGGCAAAAGACGAATGAAAAATGCGTTAGAACATCGAGGAATTGAACATTGTAGTCGCTCTCCGACAAGTATATTACGCTTCATATTTGGATGCAAATGGATCACCTTTTGCGTTTTGAGACATCCTAAAACGAAAACCATGAAAGCATTTTCTAATAGGCAAAATCAGAATTTTATAAAATCAAATTATTTATGTCAGTATTTCAATAATTATAGTACAACAAATATATATTATGGTTATTTTTAGACTCCACTATATATTTTAAATCTTCGAATTTTCATTAAATAGATAAAACAATTTTTTATTATTCAATAATCAGTTTATGTATATGAACTTAATATCAAATGTATATAAAATGTCCGATGTAATTCATTTTTATAGAGCTTATCAGTTAAATGCAGAGTATCAAACCATGACCCTCACGACTACAGAGCGAATATGATAACCGTACTGTAATATTAAGGGTTTTGATTCGATACTCTGGTACTTTGGAATACATTTGTTGGAGTTTATGCATACGATCAATAAATTTTTAATCACTTTCGATGTACTTGAATTTCAAAATGTTTTGTAGTTTTATTTATTAAATAATCCTTTTTGACACCATTATATATAGATGTAAGGGAGAATGTTTTTTGTTGTTGTAATATTTCATTATTAATTTTTTTATCCCGAATAACTCAAATATAGATAAAAACTTACCTAAATAATTAACTTGAAGGTAACTCCATTTACCAACATAATTAATTTTGTTTACAGAAACTATCATTATACATTTCACAGTATAATTCAATGGATACTTGTGTTTCGGGAATGGTATTGAAGCAGACATCAAAGACATATTTCTAAAGTTTTGTTTATATGTATCAGGAATAATCACTCGATAACTTATAAAAAAATCACGCTTTTCAAAAAATGTTTGATTCCAATTTGCTTTACAACTCGGTTTGGTTACATTTGATTTCAAAATATATTTATTCTTCAAGTTTCCTGCAATATTATAAATATAATATAAATTAATATAAATTAACAAATATAATATAATTTTTGTATTATAGAATTACAGTTTCAAATTAAAACATTTGTAAGAACTTGTTTTCGAATTAGAAATGATTACAATTTACTTGGCAGTTCGAATTAGTTTTATTTTATTTTAAAATAGGCACAATAGTTTTTTATTGCAATACATAAAATATAATAATATTTAACTATATTAAATTACTTTTTATAATATAATTACTAAATTTATTAAATGCCGTGTAAATCATTTTGAACAATTCTCTTTCCACATAGGATATGTTAATGAAATAAATTATTCAAAAATTCTTAAACATCCTATTCAAAACCCCATATAAGACATTTTTATATTATTTAAATTCTCGTATTTAGGTATACATTATTGATTTGTGTAGTTAAAATATTATATTTTCATATAGGTACTCTGTTGTGCATAGTAGATATAGCAAACATAATATATGACATATTTGTTATTGTGATATTATTTCAAACAAATTATCTATTTCATTATAAAATAAATGTTTAGAATTGGTGAGCTATATATTATATAGAGTAAGCACCTATTATATTTTGTATGTATCTACGTAAGTAAGTAAACAAACAAACAAATAAATAAGCAAGTAAGTAAGTAAGTATAAGTTATATATTAAATAAGTAAGTATGTAAGTAAATATGTGTAAGTAGTAAATAAGTAAAAAAGCGTATAAATTTATGAGCATATATCGATTACAATATGTTCTGAGAAAAATCTAAAAATCTTGTTAAATGATACACTGCAAAAAAATTTTACTGAATATACGAAAGTTTCGTATTTTAAAGAAAATTACAAAAGATGTTTCGTGTATCTACGAAACATTCTGTGAAATTACGGAAGTCCATAAATGTTATCATTTACGAAACATGCTTCGTAAATTTACAGAACATTCTGTGAAATTCGGAAGTCCGTAAATTTCAACAAATAACGAAACCCTTTACAGAACAAGTTTTGTAAAGTTGATTTTACGCAAATTTTATAAAACGAAATTTTTTTGGTAAAATAAATTTTGGAACATTTAATACTATGTATTATATATCATGTATTGTGCTCCTGTGTGATTGTATAACATTGTTAGCAAACTGGTATGATTATTTTATTTATTTATAATTAATTGCGTTCTATTATGTTGTCATTACATATAATATATTAATAAATTATATAATTCGTTTATTCATGATATGATCCGCTAACTAATCCAATATGTTAAAGTATTCCAATCTTTAATATACGTAACATATATATTTAGTACTTTTTTTGTTGTACAGTTGAATAATGTTGGTTTTGGTGATATTGTATACATAATTTATGTTTAACGAAAACATTACTACTCATCATTTTATTTTTTAAAGCTAAATGTGCTTCACAAGATATTATGTACATTGTATTATAAACAACCATTTTATTAAAATATTTTTATTTAAATGTCTAAGAATAGCATATGGTTTAATGTCATTCGTGTTAATTTAAAAGGATTTTTACTTAGTTTAATAGAGTTTAAAATATATACATATTATCAAACGGCCGTTTTCATAATAATATACTGTGGATGCCCATTAATTAGTATACCGCCTAATTACTACTTTCAATAATTACTACTGATTTTCATGGGCAGCATTTTTTACTATATAAAACTGTTACATATACATATTATATTCTAGACATACATATTATACTATACATATATACTCAGTTAGATATACAGAGTAGATATATACAATGCACACTAAAGAGACCACACAATTTCGATCGATAGCGCAAGTTTATAAACTTTATGGAAGGGGAGAGTTAGGGAAGCGAAGCGAAATGTTATCCAGTTAGATAGCTTTAAGCACTATTTGGCACTAGGCTCATATCACGTGGTGGTCCTATCTGTATGAATTCATATACCTTTGTTCTACGTTTATTTTGCCATGGAACTTTGTGCAGTAACAACGAGTTTTATCAATGAGTGCTTTATAGTTTCTTGAATTTGTTCTTAATTTATTAACGTCTTTGAAGATATACACAATTATTTGAAATCCATTAAAAACAAACAGGTAAGTTTGTAAATATATTTCATAAAACACACCTCTAATATACATTTATCAGTAATTATAGCATAAATCACTCTGAATATTGGGCTATTATATGTAGTATGCATTAAATAATTGACTAAGTTTTTGATTACATTTATTTGTGTAATGTTTCTTTCCGTAAAATCGATCAAATAAGCGATTTAAAGAAATTAGAAAGTATTCATAATAATAAATAGTGCCATAACCATAGAGTAATTATATAAGAGAGTGTCCACTTTTATCGATTCTGTACACAGTTCAATTCTTTTCACCTATATCAGAAAGCTATGCAAAATAATGTTTTAAAAACTGACAGCAAATTATTAAATCTTTTATGTAGTTAAACAGTTTTAGAAATATACACTCATTAAATTATATTTTACGGACAACCTAAAATTAAATGAATGTATGTATATAATATGCTCAAAAATTAATTAATAGAAACCTACCCAAACTCTACCCATTTACATTATATTCAAATAAAACGATTTTATGACGAAAATTAACAGCAGGATGTACCAATAATATGAATCAGTACGAGTTAACACTCTTTTAATATAATTACTCTATAGGGCATTAACCTTAAAATTAAAGTAATTAATTACAGCGTTTTGTCTCTATGGTTTCATATACATCGTGCTGTAAATTTTAGTCAATGTAAAATGTTTTATTTTAACAAATTTTATGTAAATGGTTAGACAAAATGTAGTACTAAATGTTTTTATTAAATTAATTTTAACAGTAGTTCATATATTTTTAACATACGTAAGTTGTATATGTAAAATATAATTTAATGCCTGTATATCTAAAACTATTTTACTATATAAACGTTTCAATTGCTGTCGGTTTTTAAAACAATATTTTTCAACAGCTTTTGTATAGATAATAACTTAGTTATAAACTTACTATAGAATCGAATAGGAAGTTAAACTTACTTATAAACTTCCTATAGAATCGATAAGAGTCGAAACTTTATGAATAGACTGTTTCTTTACTCATTATAATATGTATGTACATACACAATGCGTTTTCAGTCCATAAGCGTATCAATTTATATATAATTGCTAATGTATATATCACCTGGATTCTGAGGACCAAAATCTTATTTATGAAGATAAGTAACTAAAATTTTGCTTGATTTTATTCAAATCATTAAAATTTGTGCTTATTTCTGTAAAAATAGGAATATACGCCAAATTTTATTTGACATACTTAAGGTAAGTCACCCCACACAATTGTCCCAGCTGACATGTTTAAATGGGTCCACATAGATGACACTATTTTTGTAGCACCTTTATCTCTTTTTGAGATTTTTACTCCTTTACTCATTCAAACTTTACATGTGGCAGGTTTTGCTATTAATTTTACCAAACGTATTTTAGTGCTATCTCAACGTATTGATTTTTGTGGCATACGCATTGACCTTACTACAGGGTTGTATACCTTGCCTCCCTCTGTGTGGTATATCATGGATAGTGTGTTTAATTACTCTCAGTTTATTTCTCCCAAATCTTCATTGGCCTTAAAAGCTGATGGTTTTCTCATACACACACAAAAAGGTAGATAATTCAGTTTGTAAGCAGTGCTGTGTGTGGTTTTTAAAGTCTAATATATGGAGTCTATATATATAACAGTGGTGGGTCACCTATCGTCACAGAGATTTGACGATCTTCACAATATTGTTTTCTAAGTTGTTTGTTAAACGTTTTCATTGCTCATATAAAACTGATTAGTTATCTTTCAATTATAATGAATGGAAAACTGTGAATAATACAGTGTTTATGTTCCTTTTTGTTAATACATGGACAGTACGTGAACATGACCATCTTATCAGTAAGTTAATCTCTCTCTCTATCTTTTTCTAATGTTTCACCCATTCTCACCCAGCCTGTCAGGAGTACAACGTGAAGATGAGACTGCGGATCAACTTTCTCCCCGTCATTTTTCACAACTTCCGAGGTTATGACTCTCAGATAAATAATCTGCGCAGAGTCTCTTGGTCATGTCGCTGGTTGGGAAGACTCAATAATTACCCACACGAAGGAGCGATATATGGCTATGGATGCCAACTTTATAATGGAGGAGGTTATTACTGACGATAATAAAAATCCCCGAATACTAGGAAGATCGACTTCCTGGACTCACTACAATTCATGATATCATCGCTTGGTACGGAATCTATCTCTCGAGAAACTATACCACACACACAAACTCTTCTCCGATGATAACAGTTTCAATAAAATCGCTCTTCAGAAAAGGGTTTTCTCCCACAGACACCTCACAGGCCCCGCTCGTCTGAGGGTCCAGTCACTACCGCCAAAAAGACATTTTTCGTTAACTTATCCTAGGAGTGCAGCGCAGATTACTATGAGAAGACTCAACTCGCATGGAATACCCTAGGCTGCCAGACTCTCAAGAACTATATGTTGGCATACCTCAAGCTCGATGTTTACAAGTTGGCTGACATGTTCGAGGCGTTTCGTATTCTTACTCTCAAGGTGGACGGACTGGATCCTAGTTACTACCTGACTCTCACAGGTTTTAGCTGGGTCTACCTTTTTGTAAAGGTAAAATGGTACATATGTGTATGTGTATATGTGTTTACTTCTACTAATATTTCTTTCTCACTTTCTCCTTCAGGTCGACTTAATCCAAGATGCCGAAGTACTGTTTTGTGGAGAGCGCAATCCGCAGTGGAATGACGTTTAAAAATGACTGTGAAAGGATCGTGAAATTGTTGTCCTTTGTGTGACTTGAAGTGCAAGCTGCAAGCACCATAGAACATGCTGTCACAATCAGTAAAGATGGAATGAGATTTGGAGATGCGCGAGCAAACCATTATGGAGAGTAACCGGATGGTAAACAAATCAAAAGAGAACTGAGAAAATTTACTGTGTCAACGCTTTATTAGGCTCACTGACCAATCAAAACTTAACAACTTTTCTCAGTCTTTGATCGGTTCAACTGCATAAACATAGCCATATATTATAATACCTTTATATCTACCATGTGTAATACTCAACTAAAACACCGTTCCTCTATGTTAGTAGTAGGTCCCAGCCAGACTGGTAAGACAACATTTCTAGAGAAATTAAATAAACACCGAGACGTGCTTTTCTATATCTCACCCCACAAAGTACATTGGTTTAGTGGGAGTCAGTATGCGGGCTTTTATGAGCAGTCTGAACAATCACTCGATGGAATAGTGCGTGCCTTTACCAGACATAAAATCGCAATAGATTAACCCCATAAACTTAAAGCGGAGACAAGCCCACATATACATATACATAATTGGTTATGCGATACCAATATAAAGCAGTAGAACGTTCCCTATTTACTCGGGTTATAGAATACAAGTGGGCGGTAATCTGTTTGAAACAATCGGACGCGTTGCAATGCCAATACTTAGAAAAGTATTGCTTGTATTTAAAACTTAGGGAGGCGTGCCACCACTTCTGCACTTACACTAGGTACTGGTATGGCAGGGGAAATGACTGCTGGAAATTTTAAAAGTATTCCTGAAAATATCAAAAAGCGAGGCCACAATGAAATTAATGATATTGGTCGCGAGTAGCTGGGACAGGATGTTATTCCCACTAGGCTGCAGGGTAATGGAGCGCGTAGGATAAGGAGAGCCAAGTCTTTAAAGATGAAACGGGGTGAAAAAGGCCACTTCACCTGTTAAATGACATAGAAGACTACCAGTACATAGTATGATTAAAGCAAGTTACTGACGAGTACAAAGAGCGGGCTCTCTTTGTTTGAGGGTAGACCTATTCAGACTGTGCAAAATCATGCTCAATAGGTAGATGTGCACCCTCTCAATAATGTCACCCAAGGCAATGCTCCTATCAAATTTACTATTACTTCCTTCCCTGATATGAATATATTGACATAAACTATGCTTCAATTGTGTTGCAAAGTTGTTAAAGCAGATAGTACCAATAAACAACTGGTGAAATCCCTCTTCTCTGATGTGAAGCTTACGCTATGTAATACACAAATTGAGGGAGGGGTGCACATTGTATCCATATGCAGTATATCTCAATAACCTGCTTCTATTCTCTGGTACAGGTAAGAGGGAACAGCTGTTGACATCTAGTTTTATGAAGGATACTGCAGAAGAAATATAAACAGAGGGGGCGGCAAACAGTGGATATAAACAACGTCTGAATAGCGTTAAAGGGAGTGAATCAATTAACCTCTGTGGTCTTTTGTGTCTGGACATGTGTCAGCAGGGCAAGCATCTTCCCAGCCAGCTTGAAGTACATATTAAGGTTCGTAGCAAGCCTGAATTTTACGTCTTTAATAAAAACAACCTCAAAGTCAAAACGCTTCAGTGTTGATTATAATAATAATAATAATAATAATAATTATATTTTTGTATAGCGCCACAAATAGCAAGCTATGTCAGCAGCGCTAGAAA
>JAYRBW010060502.1:0-10739 GCA_036023295.1 Invenusta paracnida | reverse complement strand
TGTTAGTACTAAACATCTAGGGGGTTGATTGTTGGGACCTCGTTCCATTAGGCTGGAGCCTCTGGGCTCCCGGGCTAATACTTTGCCTCCTCACTTTCTCAAGACAAATCTCTTTATCTCCTCACAGAACACCCATGATATGCTACACGTCATCAAACCGCCATCCCAAAATATATCTAAGACCACCCAAACAAATCAACATAGATCTCCAATATACTGATGACATCGCCTACATCTCTTCCAGCTCAGCAGAAATTGAAACCATCTAACAAACCCTATCACTAAGACTATCCCGGTGTTACCTTCCCTTCAACATAAATAAAACAGATTAACACATCATCTCCAGAAAATCAAACCCTAAAGGAAAAAAAGGTAAATACCTAGGCTCTCTCTTAGAAACCACATCAGACATCACCAACCACAAATCCAATGCCCTCCTAAGCATGCGAAAGTTCAAACCTATCTTCAACAACAAACATCTCTCCAATAGAACCAAATTACGATTTTTAAACACATACACCAAAACCATCTTTCTATACAACTCAGAACTATGGACCATCACCTCAATCATAGCTTAATCCATCAACTCCTTTCAACGCCGCCTCCTAAGATATGCCCTATGTATCACCTTAGCTATAAACCATCTCCAAAGACAAACTCCACTTGAATTATAATGTAAGAAATAGTTTTGTATTATTTAAACAAGAATTTTATCGACATATTAACTGACTATGGGCAATACTTTAGAACCACAATTAGCTATTATTTACATATGCATTTGATCGAGACAAAAATTCTGAATTAAATCGAAAATGAAATATACAGGAAGCGTTACACAGACTCTTTATTTTCTGGAAAGGCAATATCATATAGCAGAAGATGTTCTTGAAACAGCCAGCAATCAGAATGATACTTTATAAATTTATAGTAGAAAACCTGATTAAGGCAAATTCTCGTTTTTCGACTGTCTAATGATAGTTTTTCCACTAGACTATACAGCAAAAAAACCGCAGTTGTGTCATCTACCCCTGGGACCACTTATAGACTTGTATCTCTAAAATTGGGAATTGTTATTGGTAAGCTTCGGCAAGCGGAAGCCACATATAAAAAAATATCAACGAATCATTTAAATAAAATTTTAAAAAGATTCCATTTTTATCATCCTGATCAGTAGTAATAGAATAAGGGAAGTGTGATGGTAGCGCGCTATCAAATCGATTAAACACACCGCTGAGTATCCTAAGTCCCGCACCTTATCAACTTTCTATTGTATCTCTTCTAAGTCTACTTCTTCTTTTGGTCGGTTTTGGTCTTGTTTTGGATGACGGCTTCAGTTAACATATAACAACTACAAGCATGACTCAACACTTCTCATTTTCTAGGTCTGTGTTATATAAGTACAAGTATAACTTTGGGGAATTTCTTCACTTTAAGTATTGGTTTCTTTTTTGGCTACTTTTTGTTAAAAATTTACTCTTGTTTTTTCCAGCTATAAAATTTCTTCTCCTTTGCCTTTTGTGTATTCTAGTTTGTTGTTTTTCCTGTTATTTAGTTACCCTTTCTTTTGTTTTTTATATATTATGTTTTCTGATTTATCACTTTTCTTTGTCTGGTAAGCTGTTTTGGCCTGATGGTTCCAATCAATTCTACAACAATGGTTATCCAGTAACCTTTCGCGACGCACTATTTGGTAATATAAAAAGAAATATGGAATTAAAGAGAAAAATAAAAAAATTGCTTCTTTTACAATCAAATATCCCTACACCGACGAAATTCAAAAAAGATAATGCATGTCTGTCATCCACAGAACGGGACTACAAGACAAAGTACGTCTAGTTTGACGAGGGTTAATCTTTGAGACATTTTGTCATCCCCCTAAAAAAAGAACACCTATTATGCCCCACAAACTGAGTGATAAACGAAATAATTGTCCAAACAAACATATAGTCTATGAGATTAGATGCTGCATATGTGACCTTACTTATATCGGTGAAATAAGCAGAACTATCGGCACTCTATTAAAGAACAAATTAAAGAAACTATTCCTCAGTGGTTAATGACCAGTTTCACTCTAGGTACACATATGGACCATTTGACTACACAAAACAAATCAGCTGGTGTATTATACACAAAGGTGATACTTCAGCCAAGAAAAAAAATCAATTAAAGCTATCTACATTTCGAGAGCTACCGCCAGTTCCCTTAAAAACAGATTTACTGGAATAAATCTGCAATTTTCTCACCCCGCCCCCCCCCCCCATAAAGAAACATTTTTGTATTTACTCAAAACTATCTTTATTTATTACTGAATACTGTAAATCCTCTGAAATTTAATTTTGAAATCTCTACTGAGCTGACGTTTGCAATACTCTGAATTACTCATTCTTATTATTATTACAATTTAAATTATCTAAAATTATGTAATAACCTATTACATGATTATATTGTTTAACTTAAAATGCACACTACCTATTTATATATACATATTTAGCGACTTGATCAGTTGTATTTGATAAAGCCCACGGGCGAAACGTTGTACGTTTATACACCTTCAATACACTTCTACGTATCCGAATACTTTAATACATTTTTCTTTTATAAAATAATGTATAGTTATAATAAATCGAAATAAAATAGGTGTATGTCTATGTAAAACAGTTCTTATGCCTACGAAAAACATACCATTGTTTGTTAAAGTCCTCCTGTGGTAGCACTGTTATTTATGAAAAACTCAAGAGATATTATATCCTTTACCACTTATTAGACGATACTCTAATCATTAGTAATAAAGAGAATAGGTCTAATTTTCACCTATAACAAACCATGCTATAAGAGTGCATTAAAAAGCTCGATTCTAATATCAGCTTCGAATGATCAGGTACTCGAGAATAAAGTACACCTGAATTGTACTTTATACATGTCTATATTCATTTTTTAAAGAGATCGATATAGATATAAAAATGCTTATTATTTTTATCTTTTAACAAATTTCTTGATTAATATTGAAGATTTATCTGAAAATAATTTTTTATGGAATTAGTTTTTTCTGTCTGGAATTTTTTATCACCTACACCAAGTTAGATTATAATTCAAGTACACAAATTTAAATGTAACTCATATGATAAAGAAAATAATAAATTCTTACATGAAAATAAATAACAATTCAATCAAAAACAACATAGTATAACGATGTCACAATGGTTTCAAACTATATTTTGTCATACTTATCGACTTTATTTTTTAATATTTATATATATTTATAAAACGTATATATTTACCAACTTAAGTATTTGAATATTTTTATACTTCACGAAAAAGAAATTCATTAAAACAAATATAACTGCTTATCAAAATAAAATCCAAGAAACAAGGTCAACTGCAAAATATTAACATTATTGTTAGAGATACATCGTTCAACCATCGATGAAAATTAATAGAAAAAAGTGTCAAAAATTATATATCTTATAATACTGGCTATTATATTAAAAAACATGTATATAAATTAATATATAAGTATGAAACTCAAAAGTACCTACATAAAATTATCAGACCAAATATTCAAAACTATTTTTGTATGGTACATTTCTGCAGATGCAAAGAAACTTGCATGAATAATTAATATTTATAATATGCTAATTAATAGAAAATATGTCATACCATAGTCAAGAATTTTAATTTCTTTCATTAATTTTATACACTCTAGTCTATATTTTCATCAATGATTGAGTAATGTATTTTTAACAATATTTAAATATTTTGCTTTGAACTCGTTTCTTAGCTTTATTTTTGCGCCATTTTTATTGCTTGGTACTTGCTGTGATATTTTAAAGGTAATTTCAGCTACTAACTTAGCAATCCTATGGAATACATGTTATCATATCCCAACAGGGTTTAAAACCATTCTTTGTGAACGCAACAGCCGGCACAACGGTGTTTGGGGCTTTCGATCCGCTGGACGCAATCGCTAACATCACTGTCCAGTTCGGCCTCTGGCTCCATGTGGATGGGGCATTGGGTTTCTCCTGTTTTATATCAAAGGAGCACCGGCATCTTCTTCGAGGTGTGGAACGAGCAGATTCGATTACTTGGAATCCGCACAAGATGCTCTGTGTTCCTCTACAGAGTTGCGTTCTCTTTGTCCGCAAGGCATCCCACTTGAACACCCTTAAGAAAGACGATCCAGAACAATTGGTTAGTTAAAATAGGAGTGAGGGCAACTGTTTTCTCTTACATGTCGAAAGTATTTTCTTTTTACTTTAATCATATTTACCAGAGAATTTATATATTTTATGACGAATCCAGATATAATTTAGCTATATTGTAGGCAAAATTTTGATTCAATTTTCTTTAGCGAAACAAAAAAAAGTTTACCCATTTTAAAAGTTGTTCAAATGAAGAAGAAAAACTACACCTTGTCAAAAATGTTATCAACAAAAATAGAAACGTTATACTTTATTTTTAGTATAAGAAAAGTATAATTACATTTATAATATAGCTTATTATTAAGACTTTTCAAAATACGTCAGTTTTCCTATGCACAAAGTAATGATTTATTTTTATAATAAATAATAGTGAAACATTCATTTTTTTGCTTTAAAGATTTGTTTCTAAAAAGACATCTAAAAGTTGGTATATTTTCATGAAATTATTTATAAGAGAAAGCTACAACTTATTAAAAATCATCTTAATAGAAAAACGATTTTTTTACCAATTTTTTTAATTAATAATTTACCTTTTTATAAAAGTCTTGCATAATAATTTGTTTTCAGATAATATGAGCTTTTATGTATAGATGCATATTTTTCATTATAAATTTGAATAATTAATATTCAAACTAATTAATATATTGCTAATCAAACTAAAATGACATTCCTATTTTACTAGATATAAGTTTTGTAAAAGTTAATACCATGTTATATAAACTATCAAACGTTATTATTCATTTACGTAGATCTCACCGAAGGATGATGACATCTGTCGTCAACACTTCATGCACTCAAGGAAAATTGACGCCTTCAAGATCTGGATGTCTTGGCAGGCACTTGGGGACGAGGGTATGGCGGCTATTGTGGACCACAAAGTGGCGCTTGCCCGTTATCTTGCTAAGGAAATCCAGACAAGAGAACCGGCCTTTCGCCTCATTGTTGAGGTAAATGGACTCAACTCTTATATTGCTTCAACATAATTTGTGTATTCATCATTGTCTAGAGTTTATTTAGCACATTTAGTGCCGTTTTTATTCAGGTAAATATACTCTTCATTAATAACCGGAAATAATAATACCGGTAGTCATCCCTATAGCTAACAACTGCACCGTAATGTACGTTAGCTTTATATATATGTCTTAGATATAAATATTTTGTATCTATAATTCTATGTTTTAAAGATAAGTTTCTAAATTAAAAAAAATGCCATTAATTTTAAAACAATGTATGAAATACTAATATTCTCATATAATAGCTGTAAATCGCTTTAATGTTTCTGTATATATAGCATTCACTTTTTCTGGTGTTACTAAAAAACTAACTTTATACTTTTCAAATTCACTTGCAAACAATGTTTGTTGGATAAACTAATACATAGGTTTTTATGATCAAATGTGGAGGAATATCAGACTAAACTTCACCTATCTATATCAAATATGAATTCTAAGTTGTGTGGACAGTAAATGTGTAAATACTGCAATAAAATTTAACCTGTGTACATCACATAAAAAATCGAAATTTTATTAAACAGCAAATATCCTCAGTACACAAACTCTTATGACAGAAACAATGCTAACATAATACTTATATACCCAACACCCCCCACGTGGGTCTCTGTGATTGGCCAAACATAAGTCATAATCCATAAATACACAAATTAGTCATCCTTTTACGTCCGGGGTAGTATGTGGAAACACTTTAGTGAGACTAAAAGGAATAGGCCTTACCATACACAGTTCTCGAAAGAGCATCCGCCGGGTTTTCTTTTCCAGGAATCCATTCCACCGTTAGATGTTTCTCTCTGATCTCTCTGAATAACACTTTGTAGATGCGATGGTGCCGGCCTCTGGGATTTCTTAGGATGAGTACATTCGGGAGATTGTCGGTAGCGATGGAGTCCCCCGTACCAGCGCAGAGAATGGCGATCGCCGTGCCGAGTAGTTCTGCCTACATCTGGTCCGGGGAACTCCATCTCGTAAGGTAGAAGGGCTGGCCCTCTAACAGGACCGCCGCGGAGCCTAGAGTTGCATCAGTTGTCCATCTTAAATTCTTACCAATTTCTTCCTCTGGCGGCTTCCATGGTATGTCAACCAGCAAGAATTGTTCAAATTCCTGTAGAAATGAGATATCCGACAGGAAGCGTGGCGCTCGCATGGCAAAAGTAAAATAACTTAAGTACCCATTGATGCATTGTATCAGGCTGTCAGCTAACAGCGTCGGATTGACCCTCACAAACAGCTTCAAGAGCCGGAGGTGCACTTCCGGTAACAGGATTCGTCGATTGTCAGCATGATAAAGTAAACCACAAAACTCAAGGTGTTGTACCTGGACGAGTTGACTCTTCTTATAGTTCACCTTGAAGCCAGCAGCTTGAAGTAAGTTGAGAAGCATGGAGACCGCCTGCTGGACCGTCGTATACCCCTCCACCAGGAGGATGTCGTCTATGTGGCCCCACGCAAACAACCCAGTATTTGCCGCCCGTACACTATCCAGAATAGGTATCAGAGCTCGAGTTAGGAGTCCTGGGCTTTAGGAAGGCCCATAGGTAGTCGTCAGAATTGATAATAGCGGTTCCCTGCATGGAGACAAGTGATGTACCGGGAGGCTGGCTCAAGGGTGATAGAGTAGAAGGCCTGCTGGAGGTCGACCTTGGGCAGCCATGGCCCTCTGCTAGTTGTTTGATGAGACGAATTGGTGGAGGTAAATGGACCGACGCCTTCGGGAGAAAGCCTCTCAAATGTCTAAAATCCACTATGAAGCACGACAAGCTTGAATCCTTCAGCACGAGGAAGGGCATAGAGACAAACAGCCTATGATGCGAGGTGCGCTCTTCAATGATTCTGGCCTGCTGTAAGCTGCCAATTGACTGGAGTAGAAACTGAGACAGTCTTGGGCTGGAGTCTTGCCGACGTCCCAGTTAGAGCAAATAGAGTTGCCCCATGCCGATACAGGCACGCCGCTGCCTCGGTCATTTGTATGATCCGCGGGAACTCTGGATTCAGTGCCGGCTGGGCCTTCGCCACAACCAGAGTAGTAACCTGGTGGAAGATGGGTCCTACTGGAGAGGCCCACTCCGCAAAAGACACACTCTCTTCAAAACTTTCCTCTGCAACCGCACCTGCCTCTGCATTCCCTCCTTGTTGCTGTGGTCTCTGTCCTCCTACTGGCACTAAGTAAGGCCAAATATCGGGGAAAGGGCCCCCTACAGAGCAGAACTCCATCATAGTCTCCTCTCCGCTGGTCTCCTGCAGAGTGCCGGACCAGGGCTGAATCTCCACACTACTTCTGTCTGGATTGAGGATGCTGCTTCTCTGGTCGTTGAGCCATCCCAAAATCTCCTCCAAGACTAGCGAGCTGTTTGGAGTCGGGGCTGCTATGGATGATAGTGAGTCCCTCAAACTTTCCAAGGATCCAATGGGCGTAGAGACGAAAGGTCCTGCTGTTGGCAGATTCACTACAACTGTGGGCTCATCACTCCAATCCGGGCTGGCTCTTTCAAGATTAGGTAAGGATCTTGAAAAGGAGTAAGAGGGGCATATAAAAAGGAAAACTCTGCCAGTAAGAGTGGTGGTGAAGGTGACCGTCGAGCCTCGGGTGCACCCCTTCCTTCCAGGATCCGGACCGCCACTTCTCCCGGCGGTGACAGGTCCAGATCGACCTCGTGGTACTCAAGCCGTCTAGCCGTTTCCCGTCCCTCCAGGCTGAGGGTACTGGCCATTGTATCCTCCGCGTCCTCTTCCTCTGAAGTAGTTTTTGTTGTTCTGTGGGTTGTAACCACCTCTCCATCCTCTGCCGTTGTTGTTGCAACCCCCTCTCCACGGGGCCTTAGCTTGGGTCCTCCCCCGACTAGCCGTAGAGGCCAACTGGTCCACGGGGATTTCCAGCATGTTGGTAATGTCGCTCTCATCTCTGCTCCGGGCAAGGGACCACGATCCGAGAGTCGCTGTTGACAAGTATTCCAACCGGCGCAGGACCAGGTGGTGGGCCCTGCCCAGCGTGGTGGCCTCTCCGATGGCCAGGAGATTGTCCATTTCGTGGACGTTTCTGGCTCCCAACTTCTTTTTTCCCTCATCGGACTGGGTCCAGGTTCTAATTGCATGAAACTTCGCCTCTGGCGTCGCTTCTTGATTAGCCGCACCATGAGCAGCAAGAGGATCTGCTCCTCGGCCCTCCTCCTCATCTTGCCTTTCCAGGCGTTCAAGTCGACGGAGGATTCGGGCCATAATCTGGTTCTCGTTATCTTCATCGCCAAGCATAACTCTCAAACTTGCTGTGTGGAATCTCTTCAGATAAACTACGAGGACACACTAGCCAAAACAAGACCAAGGCTGGTCAGTACACAAACTGAAAAAAAACAGAGGATCATATTTGACTTATGGAGTTATAATTTGACTTAATGACGTCAAATACGACTTATAATTATTGTTATTTATTTGTATTGTAAAGGTTGTTTAGATTATTCTTTTGAGGGGTTTTTCAAAATTTTATAAAGTTAAAAGTGTGGAATTCTCGTAGCATGCGTGAATAGAATTTTCAGCGGCGAAATATAAATATCTTATTTTATTCCTAAGCTGTATATATATACATTATATGAATAATATATTTTAATTGAATGTATATTTTACAACCGTTAATTTAAGTATTTGAACAAATTTAATGGTTAACAGTTATTTATTGATAGGTTTCTCTAAAATATTTAATGAAATAAGACATTTGATTATATTTATTATGTATGTTATATATTTGAACATTTTGAACATTTTGAAGAAATATTTCAACCATATTTGAGAAGAATAATTACAATATGAACATTGTATTGTAATTATAATTTTATAAAACATTGATTTTTTTATTTAGACGATAGTTGTTGATATAATCGTCATAACGTCATATATGCAGTGAAACACAAAGGAATTTTTTTTTATCCATGCGATTAAGAAATGTTATTTCTAATATGCAGGAATATACATAGCAACGATTACCTTATTTGAAATTGTTTACGGTAATTTCTTTTTAAAATAGAATACTACAAAAATGCGTGACTATACAGACATGTCCAATTTAATCTATATTTACACATTTGCTGTCTACTGCTATTTTGAATTTCTATTGTATGTAGATAAGTTGAATTTTGTCTGTAGTACTCTACATTTATTTAGAAAATAAATAAGAAACAAAACTTTTCTCAGACACAATATATTTTGATTGATTGTACTCATGGAAACAACCCCATTTCGTGCACTGTCAGACAATAATTTAGTAGAATTAACTAAACTGGCAATTTTCTCTGACTCCACATTCCTTGACGGTCAATGTTTCGCCCAAACAAGCAGCTTGCAGATGGGAAATAATGTAGCCCCCTGCTTAGCCATTATCTACATGGACTCGGTGGAAGAACAAGTACTCTAAAAATTCAAAGATTTTCACTGGAAGAGATAATTGATGACATATTTGCAGCTTGACCTCCTGGTATTTCTCATTATGAAGTACTAGCTACTGCCAATTCGAATATTCGCTTCACATGTGAACTACCATCAAACGACTCGCTCCCCTTTTTGGATACCATAGTGTCTCACTCTGCTACAAGTTTCAAATCCAGAATATATTTCCAACCCTGTCACAGCGGAAGTATCCTTCCATTGAATTCTTTTGGTTCCAGATCTTCGAAACGATCCCTTGTTGTTGGAGAACTATTTCGCGCTCACAATGTTTCCTCACATCCAAGCGAATGGGAAGTGTCCGAAAAACTTGTTTTTAACCGTTTTCTCAAAAACGGATATCCACCTTCTTTCTTAAACAAAATTTGTTTAACTGGGACTATAACGTTTCTGACACAAAACCTAGTATTTACCTCATATTACCATACATCCACGAACCTATCAAACCAAACTCCAATATCTGGCAGTCGTCCGTAGCTCTGGTCTACAAAATAAAGTATCGATTCACTTCGACTGCGGTAAACCTCTTGCTTCGGTCTTACGACCCACCCCCGGGCTGCCCTACCTGTACCGAACATTATACAACGTGTGCTCTGTAAAATTCGTAATTTATGAAATCAATTGTACTTCCTTTCATAGAACAAATAGAATTGTTCAGATACGTTCATTCTCGCATAATAGAACATATAGATGCCACCTAAGAAACTAGTCAGTCTGGTATTAATGGAGATTTCTACTCCAAACATAATGAAAACCCGGTATCCTCTTTCACCAGGCGCTCCTTACTAATATCTATCAAAGACGTGTAATAGAAGCCCTGTACATTAAATCTCCCAACTCCACTCTCATGAATGTCTGCTGCAGTCTACTACTACCTATTACGTAAAGTACTTTGGCTCAGACAAGCTATTTCTTCTTCTCCTGTTTGCTTTCCAGCCTTTCACTCATCGTACTGATTGTACGTGCATTACGTCATCTTATCGGCTGGTATGCATAAAAAGTAACTAGGAAGTAACTTTCTAGTAGTCACTTGATAGTGAGCACTAGGAAAAGAATTTGTATGCATAAAAAGTAACTTGGAAGTAACTTCTTAGTG
>JAYRBW010060501.1:0-10740 GCA_036023295.1 Invenusta paracnida | reverse complement strand
ATTTCCCTGAGTGTGTATGAAATTAGGATGAGTCATCATAAGCGTGTCATCTCTATACTCTCTTATCTCTATGGTTATACCCTAGTGATATTTCGATGTACATACATTTAATAAAAATTGAATATTAACAATTCCTTTTTATATTTTTACTGAGGCGTGACTTTTGCCTCACCCTGTATATGATACTAGTGTGTATCTTGTGTGACTCGTATCTGTGTAATAAAAGTGGGCAATTCACGCAACAGAATTGAGTTACCTTTTCAGAGTAAATGCTACTTCAGTATTATATCAAATTTTATATAACTAGATACCTACTTACTTATGAATATATTAGGAAGAGCGGAAACATATAAGCCTAAAACAAAATTTTTGAAGCTGAAGGGATTTCATGATTTATTTGCAGACGAATAACTTATCGATCATGCTATATCAATTTGTGTTTACAAAATTTGCACAGACTACATTGTATACATATTCTAAATTCGATATATTTCATTAGTATAGAATTTAAGTACTCGTTTTAGGTAAATTACAAGTAGGTACATATATTTAACGTAACTGAATAAAAATAAAAGTACCACATTAAACAATTATTGCTCAGAAATGAATAGTGTTTAATTTTTTACTCGACTAGATGTTCTTTATTTCAGCGAACATGTTAACAATGAAAAATAGGTTTGAAAACAAGTAGTTAGGCTGTTTATTGTTCGGTAAACTTGGTTCAACTTTTGCTGCTCTAAATTTTTATAAAATGTATTGATTATACAGTGTAATTGAAATTTTATTTCATAACACTATTTATATTCTCTGTTCAACTATTTTTTTGCAAAATTGAAGTTTCAACATGTGAGTAACGGCGTTACCAAGCTTTTTATTTCATATTCACGCTACTTTCCCAATAGAATGAATTGTAATGAATGAAATGTAAAAATCAGCAGTTATAAACTATATATTTATTATAAATAACTTGCTGGTTAAATACTACAATATATAAAGTATAAATATTATACACTGTACAAATAATTTACAAGCTTTAACTAGAGAATAATGAACATTAGAAGATTACAAATCAGAGTATAAATTGTACAAATCAATAAAACAACTGATGTATATCAATGGTATAAAGTATATGGAACATATTTTTAAAACTTTAGTCGTTAAAATGTATGTATTTTATTAGTGTATATATTATGTATTAACCAGTTAATAATAATATTTATGAATGTGAAAGAAAACATCTGTAAAATAAAAATCGAACTATGAATATGTTTTTATCTAATCTTATGATTATGTATTCGATTTTGAGGAATTATTACACTTAATATGAGATTAAGGCATAAACATTACATGAATTTTCACATCCTATGTTGTCGATTTAATTACCCTCCATAAATAAAGATACATAACTAATTTATTTTAATATGATATATACACTCCCTTTAATTCAACTTCTTCAATATTTAACTTACTAAGTGGGGTCGACAAACAGGTGCTGGAAATACTGGCCAAAGTTTTATACCGGTTGGTTATAAATACGTACTCAATTACAATTTAGTACTTGGGACATTTAGTAATTTTAATCGACGCTTGCAAATTGTTTATATAAATATGTAATGTATGTGCTAGTGGATGTACCATGGTATTAGGATTATCTGAAGATATCGATATCCACGAATGCTGCAAAACTATTTTCAATAACTTCTGAATATTTCCAAATTATCGTTTATTCCAACTATTTTATTTTATTAAGCAAGCCCATACCCTCGTAGTAGTTGTAAAATACATTATCTGTATACTACACAATTTCTTCAAAATACAGCATTTGCATACTGTCTGAAGACTAAGTTGTAGCCCGTAAACAAAATAAATAACTAGACTCACAGTACCGCATTTACCTTTTTACATATATCCTTATTTTAAAAATATTCAGTATAATTATAAATGTTATTTACTATATTATACACAATTTGAGGTATTTTATATAAAACAGCAAAATGAACGTTTAATTTCTGCTTTCAGAATGAGAGACACCAAACAATTTCAGCTCTATTTTCAATGAGATTTGTAAGTCAACTAACGTTACCTCCAAAACAAATAAAATGTAAATTATTGACTACTTTGCTTATTGCATTTATATTTTGTAACGTATTTTTTTTAAAATTATAACTTAGGAATATTGTAGTAAAGTTTTACATTTTATAAATATAATTAGGGTTTCCTAAATATTACAGTATATGTAAAAAAGGCAAACTCGTCATTATATTTGTTATAAGTTTCACGTTTGATACATAACATTTATTTGTATAATGGACTTAATCAGTAACTAATCTATATTTATAAATATAACATTTATTATGTTGATTTAATAAATGATAACTGATAATAATAGATGATTGACTTGAATTTAGATATAAGAACGCTTTCGAATGATCAGTATAATTTGTATTGTAGCACATTTCATATTTGACAATAAAAAATATATTTTGAAATATGTAATTCTACACTTGTGTGATATTTAGTGATATTTATGTGAAATTGAGTAAAATAGAACTGTTTTCGACAGCATAAAAATATTAATGTTATATTAAAAAAATATATATTTATTACATTTGAAACAATATGTTATCAAATATTACAAATGACATTTCCAAAGTATATTAAAACAATAAAATCTTCATCAATTATTGCTGAAAAATTCTCTGAATAAATGGTATGATGTAGACATACTGTTCAACCAATTATACACATTATGCGTCATTAAAAGTAATCATAAACTAAATAAAATAGTGCATTCAAAAAATACAAAAGAGCGAATAAAATGCTAAAACATGTTGAGGAAGAAAGAACAGCCGTGGGAGGCTTTGGAATGGAGTGATAGTAAATTCAAAAGGCTTCTTTAATTTCAATGTCAAAATAATTGTTACCAGAAGAAATAACTTTAAAAGAATCTATATTGAAATTAGAAGAGCAAGAATTACAAGAAAGAAGATGACAGCATATTTGAGATTTGAGATTAACGTTCCTTTACTAGAATTGTAAGATGTCGCTTTGTTTTATCGAGGTAAAACAAGTTTGTATCGCACAAAAATTTGTATTGGTAGACAACCTTGGAAGCCAGGGTATTTGGAGTTTTACACTTTAATGAAAAATAGTTTTTAGCTTTAAAAGAAAAAAACGCAACAGAAATTCTAATCTTAATTTTAGTTTTAAAAAGATGAATGAGTTTTTGAAAAAAATGAACGAAGGTGTAGCTATGAAGGGAATACAAAAGTAAGAAGAAGTGTCATCAGTTTGGGATTTAGTGGAACGATTGTACTTTCTGGATAAAAAGATTTTAACACAGTTATCTAAAAATACCTTGATTCATTCACTAAACCCAATATTCTTTCTACTTATTTACTTAATTCTACTTTTCCGTATATTATTAACATTTCTGACCACAATTTCAGTCATGACACTAATCTTGCTAGTTTTGATATCGAATCTTTATTTACTAATATTTCCCTCATAGAAATATTTGTAACATATTATTTGTAATTAGGTATACTATCCTAATTCTCTTAATACTCATCCTTTTTCTCAAAACATTTAACATTTTTTATACATTGCTACTTGTGATATTTTCAAACAGACCTTGCACACCTCGAAAAAGAGTGGCTAAAAGCTCAAAACAAACCCAGCTTATACCTTCGTTATGTTGATGACATCTTCTGGGTTTTTCGTAAATCTATGGATTTAAACCTTTTTTTAACATACTTAGTCACACACACTCTTAGGCACACTCTAATCTAAAATTTAATTACAAAACTAAATCCCCCTAAAGGGTAAATATCCTTTTTAGACACAATTGTAACTCTACCAAACACCAATAATTCCAAATGTACTGTCTCTGACTACTGTAAAAAACTTTCACTGGTCTTTCATTGAATTTTAATGCTTTTTGTCCCATAAAATAGAAAATTAGTACTTGGTTTATTTTTCACCAAGAAATTTTATAAAAAAAAAAATATTGTGTAAAAATGGTTTTCCAAATTTTATTTTTAATAACTGTGTTAAAATCTTTTTATCCAGAAAGTACAATCGTTCCACTAAATCCCAAACTGATGACACTTCTTCTTACTTTTGTATTCCCTTCATAGCTACACATTCGTTCATTTTTTTTGCAAAAAACTCATTCATCTTTTTAAAAACAAAATTAAGATTAGAATTTCTGTTGCGTTTTCTTCTTTTAAAACTAAAAACTATTTTTTATTAAATGTAAAACTCCAAATACTCTGATATCCACGGTTGTCTACCAATACAAATGTTTGTGCGATACAAACTTGTTTTACCTCGGTAAAACAAAGCGACACCTTGCAACTCGAGTAAAGGAGCGTTAATCTCAAATCTCAAATATGCTGTCATCTTCTTTCTTGCAATTCTTGCTCTTCTAATTTCAATATAGATTCTTTTAAAGTTATTTTTTCTGGTAACAATTATTTTGACATTGAAATTAAAGAAGCCTTTTGAATTAAATCTTTATCTCCCTCATTAAATTATAATCTTATGTATAACGGCTGTTCTTTCTTCCTCAAAATGTTTTAACTTTTTATTCGCTCTTTTGTATTTTGTTTTAAAGCACTATTTTATTGATATTTGAACTCTTTTCAAACGTTGCATTTTGATCATAAATGAATATTAAGAGGATTAATATACAAAGCATTAATATTACTCTATTTGATGCAGAATGTTTACAAATACGAATTCAAGTCAATATTTCAAATCGTTAGAAAATTAACCTATCTTTTAGTGAACTAAAACTATGTATTATGTAGGTATAGATACTTTTAAAGTAGTAGAAACATAAGAAAATAGTAAAATATAAGAAATATAGAACTGTTGAATTAGATGCGAAAGGAGAAACCGAAGGGTTTTATGTAATCACACTAAATATATCGAACGATTCAAACGCGTATTAGACCAAGCGTCTGATGCTTGAAATTATTACCAGGAAAATAGGAACTTTAGAGATTAAGTTGTCTCACTCCTTCTATTTCAACAAGATCGATCCCTCTAGCTTGTGTTACTAATTAACCTAATCAAAAGAGTCCCTCTCAAAGGAATCACGGCCACAAATCAACTAATTTTCTCGCTATCACATCAATGTGTTTTACATCATAATACTTCCTTGGGTAGAAAATTTGTCTTATTGAAGCAATCGTTATTGTAAAATCGCTTGTACTTTCTTAACACAACTCACCAAGTTTGTCAGCATTTATAAGTCAGAAGACAGAAGTTGTGATTTGTGTATAAATCACGACGGATAAAAAGTTTTTCGTTCGGTTTTTACTATACACAATACTATTATCATTGTTATACTACCAAATGTTTATGTCAGTGAAAACAGGTTTAACTATCCATTTTTAAGGTGTATGAACAGTATAATTCTGACTTTTCTTTAACGTGTATAATAAAAAATAAATCTTAATTTATAATTAATTTTTTTAAATAGGTATTAGACTACACTAAAAACTGAAATTCTAAGATTTCTTCTCTTTTTTCATTCTCTCATATTCGATCAACTATTTAAAATGTTATTTTCCGAAGTCTATTTTTTTAATAACTCCTTCCCTAGTTTACCTACATGTTACAGTTTAATATATCTACTGTATTACAAGTTGATAATTAATTTCATTAATCATTTCGTTTTCTTCTTATCGCAATAAATATTAATTTTAGAAATGGAAGGACGAATACCTTTCGTGGTCAAGCATGAATGAATACAATCTGACAAAAATCTGGATTCCCGCAAGAAATATTTGGCGACCAGATCTTATCATCACTAATTAGTAAGCATTATTGAAGAATTTAATCTACCATTTACCAATAACATATTTGTTAATTTCAGACGACAATATTTCTTCGAATAATTTCAGATGCATGCTCTATATTTACTTAACTGATTTTTCCAATATTTTATTATATTCCATATTTAGACGAGTATATCGTAAATGTATATGATATATTAAATAACAACAATAATGTCAATTGATAGTACTTTTAAAGGTAAATTTTCTCCTTAGGGTAACCAATACCATTTCCAGTTAATAGCACATACTTAATAAAAGATTTTGCATGATAGTCCACTATCACGTTATGCTAAAAATTCAAAAGACCAAAACCAGCTTATGTTAAAAGTATTTGCAGACTTATATCAAATACTGTAGGTATATTTCCTTACATACCAAATATCAGAATTAATTTAATAACTTAACTTAACTAGTTAATTTAACAAGAAATAATTTAGAAAAAATAATTATCACCAACGAATATATTATTAAAGAAGAAATATTCGAATGAAATTGTTACAATATTTTTAAAATATGGTTATAATTCATTAAATTATAAAATTGTAAATAAAAAAGCCGAAAATACTGCAAATAATGTTATTGATACCCGAGCTTTCGGAAATCCATTTACTATTCGATGGGTTTTAATTATATTTGAAATAATTTGCTGCACATTCAATTAAATTAAATTATATTTGACCAATTTAAAGAAGACTTGTCTTTTCCTCTGTAACATATACCTCCAAAATATTAATGTATTACTAATTAATTACTTATAATTAAATACTACAATTACTAAATTGATTTTGATTATCTGATTCAATATCAAAGTTCAAATAGTTTATTTTATGCCCAAGACAATAACAAATATATTAAATTAAGTAAAACAAAAAAGTATATCTTGGTCACATAATTTGTAACTGAAATTTCAATTTAACTTCTATATCTTCTCCTATGATCAAACATTTTATAATTTGGGTTATATTGTAGGATTAAAAATGAAAGATTTAACTTATCAAATTAAAAGCTGACATTTTTTTACCGTCGACAACAATTATTAGTTTTTCTTCTAACAGTTAGAGTTATGAATATTTTAAGGAGGATGTTATATTTTGCATAGATAACAATTTAAATCCAATAATATTACATTTTTTTGTGATACGGATTTTTTTTAAATATTTTGTGATTTATAGCGAGAAATATTATTTAATTTAATACTTTTACGTTTATTTATTCACTTTAAAATAAAAATACATGTTTAGATTTTCCATTCATTTATATGTAAACAATCATTTTAAATCAAATTACTTATTGTTAAATATTGTTGAATTTATTTGTAAAAATTTGATTAAATAACAATATAATAAATATATAATAATTAAATAATTTACAAATTATTCCTTGTTAATATTTCGATAATATTATATAACAATACAGAACGAAGAACCCTACTCATAAATGATATATTTTAAATAAGTTCATTTATTCAATTTTTCTTTACTGAATTAAAACGTCTTGTATTCTTCTAACTGTTTTATTTACTCTATTTCCTGTGAAAATTAACAAACTCATAACATAATGTTATTTGTTAATTTGTAAAGTATAATTGTATAGAAATACTACTTAAAATTTAATATTAATATACAAAGAATTTAAGTACATTATTTTCGATAGTGAATAGTTAAAGAATAACAGCTTAATTTACACTTATGAAGTATTAATTCTTTTTTTATTAATCATATACGAAATTTAATAATATTTTCTATAATTAAATAAACATTATACTAGCAGTTCTGAAAATCTTTAAACAATATATATTATACTATTAAATAGTTTTTCTATCCTATAACAATCACATTTTCTAAATAATCCTTATAAGTCGTCTTATACCATTCAAGCAAAATCATCAAAGAGATCAATTACAAGCATGATAGAATATTCTCTAAAACGACATAATGCTCATTAATTACATACGCTACTGCAGGAATATGCCCTCCATAAGCTAATAGAGGAACAAACACTCAACTTATCTAAGAGAAACCATACAAATGGAAATGCCTTTATCATTATATCCAATTACAGACGCGATTAAGCTGTTTATATATATCCACATGTCAAAATATGTAGTGGGAGCAATATTACTAAATATTCATTTCAATAAAGTCAAATAGAATAAAATAAAATAAATATACTCTATAGTGGACTTTATATAATGGACTCTGTACCCTACTTATGATATGAGTGATAAACCAAAAACATTGTAAACTTGAATTAAGTATCAGTTGTCATCGATTTTTTCATATATAAAACAATTTCATTAACCATACGTAATATGTATACATGTATGCATGAGAATGTGCGTAAATGTATGTGCGCATATGCCGCATTTAGGCACATTTTAAATATATATTTTACTTTGTCCAAGGCAATTTACCCAAAAATATAATGGTGTTAAATATACTATGTCTTAATAATTGATGTACAATAAAAGGAATAATGTAAAGTTCAATTGTTATACACATTTTATTTTAAAGATTAATCACAAAATTCTCATTTAAATAATGTATATGAGAATTTATATACATCAATATTTATTTATGTATATACACTTGAAAATGTTAAATATTTCTTTTTAAATAATTGTACGTATATTAAAGGCATGTCTGTGTAAGTACACACATCCACACACATGACTATCAAGAACGTAGCCAGAAAGATATTTTAGTATTACACAATATATTTAATAAATTTTGATTTTTTATGTTATTAAAAAAAATATGTTACAGGTATCCTTTTTATTATGTCACTTAAAATCATTTAATTGGGATCTATTTTAATACATAATTCTATCCATTCAATGTGATTATCTTGTAAGTAATTTGGCATATATGAAATAGTTAAAAATTAGTCAAACAGAAATCTCTTTGGATTTCACTGCATTACATGTATTTTAAATAGTACATGAAAAGTTACATTGAATTATATATAGCTTACAAAACACAATATTTAATAAAATTATTAAAAAAATACTGGTTCAAACAGAATCCTTTTTAGTGCATTAAAAGTATTTCAAAACATTAATTATCTGTGTATAGATATAGCTTATGAAAGCACACTATTGTACATGGTCAGAAAATATTAAATTGAAATTTTCGAGACTTATGTATTTCGGAGCTCTATTACTCTATAACTACATAGCTCAAAGCGATTAGTGAGTTTACAAACGGAGTTTAACGGTTTTAACCCATGGTATACAATACTCGAAAAACGATTTTTTTTCGCTATTGAAAAACGTTTTTGTTATTTAAACTATAGTCTTATAAGTTACATATTATTTTAGGTGTCTTTTTTGTGCAAATTTATATAATTTAACTTTTCATATCAGTGCTTTATATCATGTACATTTGCTTTTCTGAAATCTATTTTTTTAACTATATTATATCATGGAGTTGAAACCCGGGATTAATACCGTTTGCACACTTACGTTAGTAAACGTTTTAGACTAGTACTAAACACAATTACAAAGTTAGAACTAGTTTAGTTTCTTACTTTTTAAGCAGGAGCGTGGAAAAAGGGGAGCTGTCATTTTCAAGGGGCGCATTTTAAAGATTATTTAGTACTGTAATAAAACCATTATTATTTTATAAACAATTTTTTAATTCTTTATTTTTAGCATGAAACCATAAAAAAGAACAGTACAAAAAGAACAACCATAACAATTCCTTTCGTAAGAAATTTATTGAAAATTGTTTAAAGGTCGATTGGATCGATTAATTATATATATATACCTATTTATGAGGCAGCATTCAAACCAGCAATGACTCCATTGAATACCTATTTAACATAAAGTTAATTATTACCTTATACTACATAACGAACAGATTTTTGTTGAAAAATATTCAGAAATATACTACATTAGTGCAGATGATATCTGAAATTAAATTTAAACAATACAATTTCTCCTTACATATATACATATTATGTATAACTAGTAACATTTAAAATGAACCCATTTTTATTATGTTTTCCGTCTTTCCATATATTTTCTAATCTTGATATTCTTGATTGCACATATGTAGGTACATACCTACTACAACATTATTGTATTAACTGGAACCATAAAAGTATAATATCGGTATTATAAACCAGATTTCAGTGAAATCATTTATTATTCGATTTTTTAATAGCCATTGAGTAAAAAGTACATAATGACAAATTTAAAATAAATTGAATTATAAAATGTATTTTTAAGTATGTTATATTTAAATAAGTAAGAGGTCAATATGAGCATGGAAAAAATATAATTTCATTTACATATACAATTTTAAAAATAGTAAACACTTTTTAAAAATAAAAATTGAGAGGCACTACTGCTAAATAATTATACATCATCCATATGGTTTATCTATTTTTATTCGATTTAAATTGAAGGGCTTTATATCCTATTTATTCGTTTAGAGATAATTTTGCGCTTTTAAATGATTGAAAACACCACACCAAATATTTCTGTCAGTAGCGTTGGATAGAAAAGTAACGAGTAATGACCTCAGCTTTGACCAGAAAAATAAGTCTTTATGCAAATTTTAGAATTGGATTGTCAAAAGGATTAGGTAACAAAGCCAAAGCAATCATGGAGACACAGGGTATTCCTATATTACTGTTAACATTGTGTAAACTTGTGATTTATGTATAGGCTAGATAATTCATGCTAGAAAAAAAATCAATGCGTATTGAAATACCGTCCGATACACTTTACTTTCTACCTTAGAATTGAGTGAAACCATCAGGCCAAAGCGGCTCACCAGACAGAAATACAATAAAAAACAGAAAAAACCAGAAATCAAGATAAAAACAGAAAAACAAACTTAAAAGAAAGGGTAACTATATAACGGGAAAACCATCGAACCAGAAT
>JAYRBW010060500.1:0-10741 GCA_036023295.1 Invenusta paracnida | reverse complement strand
TGTCTATACACGATTCCCTATATTAATGGGGCAGTTGGTAACCAGGTTGCTACTTAATCCATAGAAAACTTTAACAGCGTATAGCAAGTCTATTCATACCTATGTCTATGCACCTACCTAATATGCTCTGCAATTTTGTTTGTTTGACTCAGACCCGGCGATTATTCAAGGCCCGGCGTTTATTATGATCGATATATTTTTGACCCGGTGATTATTCAAGGCCCGGCGATTATTCGAGTATATACGGTATGTATATATATACAAAATTAATGTCTACGTTAGTAAAAGCTATTATATAAATCCTGATCGGATGGAGTCAAAAATTAATAGTTATTTATAACGTTTCTTACGGAGAACAAGACTTTTAAAAATCAGTATTTTTACTAAATAGTCTCACTTTTTAGCTCTTATTGGTGAAAGCTATATATATATAGCTTTCACCAATATGAGCTAAAAAGTGAGACTATTTATATATGTAGGTACCTACCAATTATAACGATATACTATTATAACGTATTATTCAATATCTATGAATATACTATTCATAAAATTAAGATTACCAATCAATAATTGGAATGTATTTGCTGATTTATTATCATATTATTTTTATATTTATTGATTAGTTTTGAATTAATAATGTCATACAAATCTTTGAAAACAATCGAATGATTTTGATAAAAGTTGGACATTAAACGTATTTGTAAGAAGCGCAGAGAACAAAAATTACTTGGATTTTTTGTACTGTCAAAAAAAAATTCTATTTTGTTGATAATTAAATCTATATATTTAATTACTAGGAATTAATATATATAATTTGTGCGCAATATGACGGTGCAATTTTCAAGTAATTTCGTCAGTTTTCGTGAGACAATTGAATTATTATTATTTTAATAACTAATACATAGTATTACACATAAAATATGCCTATGTACCTTTAAAAATCTGACTCTGATATATCTATACCTGTAAATTATATATATATATATATATACTGTTTTATTTTAAAATAGATTGTGCAGAGATTTGGCCTTAGTACCCAAATTGAAATATAAAATAAATAGAGAGCTTTTGTTGGGTATAAAGTTAATAGAGGCAGGACGTTTCGTATATCTTTATCAACTTTATTAGTTGCAGTTGATAAAGATATACGAACCGTTCTGCCTCAATAAACTTTATACTCAACAAAAGTTCTTCTTTTTATTTTATATTTTGTTTTGATATAAATATTACATATTATATTAACTATTATATAACTAATTATAATTATTGCTATTATTATATTAATAATTAATATATTATTATAAGAATAAAAATATATAATAATTATTAATTAATGAAATATCTATTTATTTTTAAAATATTTAATATTTAGGTTTTAAATATATGTGTTATATATCAAATATCGAATAATTTGTTAAATGTTATATTATGTAGCACATCGTTAACGAATTCATTCGTTCGCGAACCGTACATACCATTCGCGAGCCGTATGTACCATTGAAGAATATTAAACCTTTAACCAATATGTACCGTTGGCGAATAGGAAAATTATAATTTCAAATTTTAATTAAATGACGACTGGCTTTTGGCTTATGATATATGTTTTTATATTTGCCAACCGTACGTACTGCTTACGAATAAATATATCAAACATTTTAATTAGAAAACCAGGGGCATTCAAATTCGCCAACCCGTGTACGTACCGTTGACGAATGATGATATAAAACATTTCAATAATACTATATGTTTTCATATTCGCCAACTGTATATAGTACGTACCGTTGATGAATAATTATATAAAACTAATATATGAATTAGAAAACCAATGGCTTTCAAATTCGCCAACTAAACGTACCGTTGACGAATATGAAAATCTATATTATAGTTAAAATGTTTTATATCATTATTCGTCAACGGTACGTATAGTTAACAAATTTAAAAGCCATTGGATTTCTAATTAAAATATTTTATAAAATTATTCATCAACGGTACTAACGGTTGGTGAATATAAAAACATATGCCCTAGATAAAATGTTTTATATAATTATTCGTCAATGCCAACGGTACGTACGGTTGGCGAATATAAAAAGATATGCTCTAGATAAAATGTTTTATAAAATTATTCGTCAATGCCAACGGTAAGTACGGTTGGCGAATATAAAAACATATGCCTTAGATAAAATGATTTATATAATTATTTATCAATGGTACGTACGGTTGGCGAATTTTAATGGCAGTTGTTTACTAATTAAAATGTTTGATATAATTATTCGTTAACGTACGGTTGGCAAATTTAAAAGATGCAGGTTTTGAATAAATATAGAATTAGAAAGTGATTTGTTTTACTATTCGTCAACAGTGTATGTACAGTTGACGATTTAAATTTTTAGTCATAGTAAAGCGCATTAATATTTATTCCTAAACGGTATGTACCATTGACGAATTCGCGCAATGCCTACCTATAGATATGGATTACTTTTTTATATCTTTCTAGATAGAAAAAGAATGCTATTTATATCTATGGCCATACCGTTCGCGAACGGTGAGCAACATAATATATAATAAGTAGATATAAATCGATATAATTACTGTCAAGGAATATATTATTCGGTAATTGTAAATATTTATTTTAAATTTTGAAAGTAAACAATTAGAACACAATCATTTTAAATATATAAAAATATATAATTACAAACACTTCATTTTTCTTTTCAGAGATTATATTTATAATTACGTTATTATTTTATCAAGGTAAGCAAACATTTTAAATTTCATTAACGTTGCATCCCAATTCTTTTTATCAGAAATATATTTTGACTTCGTCATAGAGCATAGAAATAGCATCTTATTATTTTTAAAAATAAAATATTTAGTTGAAAAATGTTTGTATACACTTACATATGTTTTACAAATTATATTTTATTAAAAAGAATAAGATTTCTCAATATATGCATAAATAATTGTTAAATTTTAAAGGATATCAGAACACATTTTATTGTATAAAATTTTCATAGTTATTAGTTTTACTTTATATATAGAAATAGATAGTTTAAATATTTTTAGATATTGATTAATTTCAATGACAATTTCTAATGTATAATATAATAATGAAAATATTTTAATGATATAAATTTAAAACAATACAATAGTTTTCTTAATATTTTATTAGGTATTGAGAAATTGAGTTCAGATTAGAGTAAATGTTTAAAAATTATATAACTCTTTGAATCTATGTATGACTATATTGAACTCTTTATCAAACAAGAATATTAATAATATTCGCAGCATGAACCATTACTGTAGCTGGGCATCATACTTACAGCCTGAACAGCTTATCAGTTACGCTAAAGATAAATTATTTAAAAACAATTATATACGTTAAAAAATACATAAATGTTAAATAGGCCTCAAACAATACATTTGAATTATCAACTAAGTTTTATCGTGACTTTTACATTATCCATGTTATTATATATTATCTTTTAAATATGAAATTTATAAATATTTTAAAGTAAGATGTATTCCGTTTTTATGTATATTATTGTGTAATATGATTTAGTATATATTTTACAGTCAATACCTGAAATGCATTCTGACTTAGAAAATGTTATGTGCAATTTTTAAGTTTAAAATATATTGAATAATCTTGTTGTAGACGCATTATTGCATGTTTAACTGTGTATTCTATCTAAATGATTTGTTATTAGGCATATTAACCAATATATCAATACACAATTATACATAAAATTTACTCACATGAAAACATAATAATTGCTTTTATTTTATTATTGAATTGACTAGCGTATTAAAAGATTAAATGTACCACATATATCTATTAAAAATACCAGAGGACGTTTTTCTTTCAGCACACAGTGCCATAAGTAACGAAGGAAATGACTATAACAGTACAGCAGAAAGTACTTCCAATAATGATACAAACAAATCGGAGATTATAGAAAAGACAGAAACTTTATTGGAGCAGACTTCTCAAATCTCTAAAATAGCACCACCTCACGCAACTCAGGCAACTGCACACGTTAATGACCATTTGACTTCGGAAGAAGACGATTATGGAAGGGTCGCATTCTTTACCAAAAAGCTAGGTGAGCATTTTAATGTTTACATATTTATATATATGTATATACACAAGTTACCTATGAAATAGCAATCGGTAATGTATTACATTTATAAAAAATATTATAAGAAATTCAGTTTCTGCATATATACATAGTTTCTGTATAATTACATAAATAGAATATAATTATATAATTTTTAATTGTCTATTCATAATTCTTAAGGATCTATCTCATTTAAATGATATTCAAAAGGAATTTTATTTCAGATTAGTTATATATTGTCAAACAAAAATAACTCCCATGATTAAAAAATACTTCAATAATTTGTTCATATTATCTCTAATATATTGTTTATTTAAACAAAAACGACAACGTCGCAAAAATGAAAGCCAAGAAACGAGTTTCAAAAAAGCTAAAATGATATTTATGATATAAAGTACAACCATTAAAGAAATTGATATAAAAATGGCGCCAAGATTTAATTTTTACGATGCTTTCTTTTTAAAATGCATGAAAATATAGATTAATAAGGAACATATAAATATACATATATATCGAAACTGTAAAATTTATAAAAATATGACAATACAAATTTTGAAAAAAGTGTTGCAATGGTATAAATTATATTATTTTACTATGTTACAAAATTGACTTACTTAACCCTTATTAGGACTTTTGTCAACAGAATGTTGGCATCGATATAATAAATTTCAATTCTCTCGAAATTAATTATTAAATTGTTTTGAAATTTTAGGAGCATGGATAGTTTGGTACATTGTATGTATCAAGTAGGATCACCAATCAACAATTTTTATAATAAGGGAAATAGATGCAGTATATCCTTTAGAGGACTTTTTTCAACAACATGTTGACATGAATAATATATAAGTAATAATCTGCCAGTCTCAAGTAGATTCATTTCTCTAGTTACACACTGCCGAGACAATCGTAGCAATGGATATACTTTATTTTTTTCCTATTGGTTTAAAAAATAATCAGTGACTCGATGTGTCTTACCTATATAATTACCTAGACATATCACAGTCGGGAATTCCTGTAGTTTCACTTTCGGCTTTTCGTTTTGTTTGTGTGGCAAAAACAAAATAACTAAAAGTTGTTGCGCGATCAATCGTACTTCTAGATTCAAAGACAGTCTTCAATTTCACAGGTAATTATATTAGGCTGTATATTAAAAAAAGTGAGTTTAAACATAAATGCAAAATAGTTGACAAATACTTCCTTTTTTTAATAAATCTTATTTTTCATAAATACAGATTTATATTTGATTTTTTACACAGTTTTTTAAGACAGAAAAGTATTAGTTTTAAAGGTGCTATTCAAATACAACAATTCTAAATATTTCTCTTTGGTCAATGTTTCTCATTTTTATTGAAATAATATGACAAATATTTATGTTGTATTAGGTTTATGATTTGCTCAATTATTGGCATCACATATATTTAATAATATGTTTGTTAAACTTCAGAATTAAGCAAACACTTATGAGTCATGACTATATGTAGAGGATTGACATTTTGAAATACTTCGTGTTTGTTTAACTTATATTTAACTTATAGCCATGCTATGCAGCATGCTAAAATATGTTTCACTATAGTAAATATTTATTAATAATATATTTTTTAGGATGATATAACAATTAAATTTGAGAAAAACTATGCTTTATAAATATCCTTACAATAAATATAACGAGAAAAGCATTGTTTTATAAATACGATGACAGTAATTATTAATGTATACTAATCTCTATAAGTCTAATATTAATAGAGAAACTTTTTTTCTAAAAACATGAGTAGGTATATTCAGTATAGGTATAGGTATAGGATATTAAAATGTAGAGCTTTTATTTATTCAATACACTATCAATTCCTTTATAATTATTTCACCCAGACTATTAAATACAGTATCATGACAGTCCATAACTGATGTACCCAAGAAAAATATTGGTATATATATACAAATATACAATAAAATTAACCACAAATGCTTAAAAAATCTGTCTGATTTAAATATAGGCATACCCTATGTTTAGGGATGCCCTACTTTTAGCGATGAAAAGAACTGCTTAAAAATTAGCAATTGTTACGACACAGTCAAGGTCAATATAATGTAGGTCATTGCAGTAAGTATACAGTAACATAACTGATAATGTAAAAATAATTGTTCAATTAAAATAAATCTATATGTAGGTACTATACTAAAAAATAAACGTTATATAACTATTTAAATTACTGTTATACTTATATAATTATTTGTATTTGAGATAATATTTAGTTTAGTTTTTAATATAATATTTGTTAATTAAGAATTGCTTTAGTTAAGTAATATTTAAAATATTAGTAACATAATATTAATAGATACAACCTTGGCAAATGCTTTTTTAAGTGGTTCTTTGCAACACTAAAAGTAGGGCAGTGCTAAACTAAATGTGTGCCAAAATATACATAATATAATATGCACAAATATGTAATACACATAATTGTATGCACAATTTTTATTCTGCTTTTAAACTTTACCATACCAACTAAAAATATACCGAACTACTTTACCTTTCGGCAACATTATGTTAGTTACTTTGATATTATAATTACAAAAACTATTGTCTTAGGTTTGGTACAGGTTATGTTTTTGTACAGTTTTTCTAAACATATTTGAATTTTTCAAAAGTAGAACAGACGTATGCTCAGATTTTGTATATAGTAAGTAAAATTAATTGAGGAATCCAAATATGTTACATAGAAAACTATAACTTCAATAGTTTGAAACACTTTTGTGTTATAAGATGGTCATTTTCACAGGGAAATATTTGAATGTTTCAAAAGTAGAACGGACTTATGTTCAAATTTTGTATATAGTAAGTGAAATTAATAGAGGAATTCAAATATGTTACTTAGAAGACGGTATCTTCAATAGTGTTAAAGATAAACCATTAGTATTATCAGATATGAAAACTAAAAAAACACTAAAATATAGATTTATTTTGTTTATATTATCCTTTTTTGCAATTTTTAACTCTAGGAATAAAATTATTTATCTATTTTTTTAATTGAATATACTGTGGGACATATATAGCAGCTCCATAGAAACTCCAGCAACGCAAAAAATTAGCGTAAACTCCAGCAGGCCCTTAAAAACATGCGTTAACTCCAGCAGGAATCATTAATTATCTGTTAGGTATCCGCCCGTATTAAGTAGAACTCACAGAAACTTATATAAATATAATACATTAATTGAAGACCAGTGGAAGTAGCAGGAATCTGCCCGCATTGTATCTACCAATTGTATGATCAGGTTATACAGTGACAGAGGTTGGCAGAGAAATTTGCAAACATTCATAGAGAGTTCAGAAGATTGAAAACCCATATTAAATTAAAACGCGTATGTAGGTTATATAGTGAAGAGAGAAGGTCAGAGAGATATTTGCAAATATTCATAGAGAGTTCAGAAAGATTAAAAACCCACATTAAATTAAAACATGTATGTACATAGGTTATATAATGAAGAGAGAAGGTCAGAGAGATATTTCAAATATTCAATAGTCCTACAATATATAGAGAAGGAAAGGGAAAGCTAGTGTAATATGTATCAAATACGCGTGTAATATGTAACATGCAGTACTATTGTGCAGGGTTCTAATAATGTAGTTCTATTCGCATATTTAAATTTATGAGGTTCCATCTCAACCGGAACCAGTTAGTAACAGTCAGTCGGAAACCGTGCGCAATTTTTAAGTTATGCACATTTTTTGAATTAGTACAATCAATAAGAATTACATTTTACGCGTATTCGCACGATATCTAGTTATTATTGAATGAATGTTTTCATAAAGTCGAGGTGATTGTTCGTTCCTTAAACTCCTAATTAATTCCATAAATGTATGCTGAAAATTCCCTAAACTCCGAAATATTTCCTCAAAGGTATGCTAAAAATTCCCTAAACTCCAAAATGATTTCTTAAAGGTACCTATGCTAAAATTATCTAAACTCCTAAATGATTTCCTAAAGTTATGCTAAAAATTCCCTAAACTTCGAAATAATTCCTTAAAGGTAATCTAAAAATACCCTAAACTCCGAAATAATTCCTTAAAGGTATGCTAAAAATTCCCTAAACTCCGACATAATACCTTTATGCTAAACTTCTAAATTTCGAAATGATTCCATAAAGGTATTTTAAAAGTACCTCCTAAACTCCTAAACTCCTAAATTATAATTATTTAAGAGTTTAGGAACTGACAATCACCTCGCCGATCAGATTCCTGCTACTTCCACTTGTCTTCAAATTTATTATATCTATATGAATTTCTGTGTGTTCCACTTAAGTCTTCAAGTAATTTATTATTCCTATTACACGGGTAGATACCTCGCAGATAATTAATGACTCCTACTAGATTTAACGCATGTTTTTAGTGGCCTGCTGGAGTTTACGCTCATTTTGGCCCTGCTGAAGTTGACGTTTTCTCACTACTTATATTAGAAGTAGTTGTGCATAATTTTACATTTTCAACAAATGTTTTAACCTTGAAATCGTTATTTAAGTAAAATATTCTTCCTAGCAATATATCTACACGTTTCAACTTTGTATATTGTTAACTAATCTATTGTAATTATGTACTGTTTTAATATATTTTATTTTACAGATTTTTAAACGGGAACTAATTGGAACTAGTAGTGATTTTCCATCGCATTTAAAAACTCCTCCAACTAATCCAAGAAAATGTCGACGAATAAACTACTCCTCCTCGTCCCACTGAAATCAATCTAAGCTTCATATCAAAGGCAACGGAACTTTGTATTGAGTGCATGATCTTAGTTGGTCAGAGGACACAGACAGACCTTAGATTTACCGACTTGGATGATCAACAATTTTTAATTTCCTCAAAACGTTGGTCGCAAAACGCTCTAAATAAACAAAACTTGTATTTTTTCTCATCAATTATATTTTCATTTAATGCTCATTGAACTTTGTTTTACATTAGTAGTTTTTTCAATACGAACATAACATACATACATCCTTGACTTTAATAATTTTATGCAATGATTTATTTTATATAGATTTATTTAGTAATTTTACTTATAATCGTGATTTTTAAATATTAATGATTATTATAGCTATTGAAATATATAGTTTGTTATCTATTGTATTATCCATAACTTAAGATAATAGTTTTTGGAATATTTTTAAACGAAACTTCTAAATCACATTCTTCAAACATGTCACTTACTTAAGTGTGATCAGTTTTCTGTCTTTTGTAGATATTATACATCCTTATGGATTTTACAGTTTAGAATTTTTTTATAGTCGTATTGGTGATTTATAGGCATGTTGAACTATTTTTTCTTTTATCTATTGGTTTATCAATAACTCAAGATAACAAGATGTATTATTTGAATGCTAACTATTAACTGTATTTATATACTCGTAGGTATATGCTACTCTACTATTTGTATATAATGACATTGTTTGAGCTAGTTAATTTACATCTATTAGTATTTTTTTAATGTTTGTAAATACATTCACCACATCTTATTTTTTATATATTTTTAATAAGAGTAAACATTTGAATGAAGGAGATATGCTTCCTTTAAGAATAATTGTACTATCAAACTAATATTCTATTATTTTATTATAAAATTAACTAAAATTGTGAGAACAGGAAATTTTAATTGAATTCAATTATTTGATTTAAAATTTATTTATTGAGAGTGTATATACATATCTAGAGGATCTTTAGATGAATAATTATTTGAAGTGAAACTGAGGTTCATTTCATCTTTGGACCGCTTTAGATTTTAATTATTGTTTTATCCACCGATAATAAATTATAGGTAAAATAAATAAAATGCAAATAAAAATTAGTTAAAAAAGAGGAGATCTGTTTCAAATTCAAAACAAGGTTAAATATTTTTTTAGTGGATAACTATTATTTTTTAAGTTGAATTCTATAAACAATTGGATTTGAGTTTTTAATGTGAGATAGATATGAGAGGTGGATAATATAAATAACGATAATGAATATACTTCCGCTTTCATTAACATATAAACACTAAAACCGTATCAGCAACTTCATATATATTGTTTATTTATATAAAAAAAACAATTAAAAAAGCATTAAATATGTACGCACAATAGGGTTAATAGAATAAATTTTATAGAATACTACTTAACCTTTTAAAGTAATATATTGTTTTATTAATAAAAATATAGTGTTTGGAAAAACTCGTTCATTTTACAAAATTTATACAAACCAAAGGATTTTACTTTAAGTAACCATAAACAATTCATTTTCTACTAACCATTTTGAACTTTTAACAATATAATGCATGCATATTTAAGAAACTATTATCAAAATAATAACAATGCTTGCTGTTTAAAATGCATGAAGATATTAGATCAATAAGGAGCATATCTAAACCTACGGCAGTAGGTTATTAGCTCATGCAGCTCATGCGAGCAACCTACGTACAGAATGTATATTAGAATACCACAAGAATGGTCATTTTTTAACCCGCTACCATTTAAAATCTAATTTATATTTTGAAATGATTTAACTTCTATCATAGAGCGCCGTCAAAAATGTATCAGTGAGTCAATTTTCAACTTCATAACTATTATAGAACCCAAGATATCAAGGTGCAAACATCGACTTT
>JAYRBW010060499.1:0-10741 GCA_036023295.1 Invenusta paracnida | reverse complement strand
ATCAAAATTGTTTTATGATCACACTTATTTGTTTACTAAAAGATAAGTATTGGTCTTAAATGATTGGTACCTTTGAACAAAATTGATAAGCTTTGTCTGCTTTGAGATCAGTAATACGCTGTTCCGAATAAATATGAATACATTTTAGCCATATCGCTATAAATCTTGTGATTTAATTTGCGTGGTAAATTCTATCAAACTATCGTTATGGTGTGAACTCATTTGGGCATAGGTCATTTGCTTGAAATTGAGGAAGGTTAGTTTAGAAATTGACAACGATGTGAACTATCTAAGAAGACAAGTCGTGGGTATTCAACTAACAAAGCAATCGTTTTTAGGAACAAAAATAAATCTAACATTTTTACTTAAACTCTTCGTATTACTCTTTTGCACATTCCTAAATTTTTAGTTTAAATTATCCAAAATTGTTTTCAATTTAGTGAATATTTGAAATAGACATTTTTAGTCGGTCTGCAAAATTATATTATATGGATAAAACATAAACTATATTTGAGTGCCTTCTATACAGGATTTTATAAAGAAATTAAATAATGCTCTTATTCATTGATTAGCTTACTAAGAAGCTATTTTTGAATTTATAACTTAATTATTCATATTTCAATATGATAGAGCTGATATTACTAAATTTAGCTAAATACCTATTACATGTTTTTAGAAGCGAATCAAACTGTCTGAGGTTAGATAGCATTCCAAAAGCAATAGTTTATTAAATATTCCTTCAATTTTAAGGTAGGTACTTCTCTAAATATATACAACTAATTTATATTATTTGTGTTTTACCAAATTATATTTGTAAATGTCAAACAAAATTAAATGAGATAATAAATAATAATTGATGATATAATAATATATAAATGACGTCATCGTTGATATTGAAATTTCTAATACTTAAAATTCTGTAATACAAACTAAGTAGCAAGCATAATATGCATTTCATTATATGTTTATTTAGTTAAAATGGACTTCAGAGAAATAATGAAGACGACGCTCTATATATTACTTTCAGGTCGCGTTTCTCCTGATAATGACTCTCGTTGTGGAAACACTGTCTTGGAATTTCAGTCATTTTGCAGAGTGTGTCAACAAGTGTCCTCAAGATGATTCTTGTTTCAATGACTTTCTTGGAATAAACTTTGCGATTGCTTTTCTAATTGTTCAACTTGGGCATGGAAATTAGTTGCTATCTGAAGTGTAGAGAAAAACACACCCGGGGAAGGTGATGACTTCCGGACACTTTAGCGATCGTAGCTTAAATGTATATAACATGCGACATAATAAGAGGTCTGTATGTAATATAATAATATGTAATAATCCCCCCTGCATAGTCCAGTAGTTCACCTTCTGAAAGCATAAGCTAACAATAGAAACTGAAACAATTATTTATTGTATGGTTACACTCAGCCAATGAGAAGCTGAGTTTTGCAGAGTCGAATTAAAATATTAAACACATTTGATATCCAGATTTGGATCAACGAACCAGTTTCTGATCGTGTAGACACGGCTTTTAAATATTCAAAATATACATTTTGAATGTTGGAAAATTTGCTCGAATAATATTTATTCTTATATATATAAAAACATATAACGTTCTTATAATATAGAGCATAATATTACTAAATTATGATAGAATCGTAATATTAAGTGGGAGCAAGTGAATACAGTGTTTACAATTATGTATATCTCTTAATTTAATTATTTGCAAATTGATATAATATTTGATACTTAAAACAAAATATTGCAAAATAAGTAGGTTCATGTTCCTCTCTTTCAACATAAATAATAATTACTATTAGTATTATAGTATGTAGTATACTATAGGTATATTAGGTTTATAGTAAGGTAACCAAGATAAAGTTTAAGTCGTAAAACATGTAACAAAAATCATTTGATTTTAACTATGAATATTATTTAGTTTTAACCTTTTGATAATTAGTTCCTTTTAAATTTGCTTCCAATAACTTTTTTTTTAAATAATTCTATTCCATTCATTGTTTGTAATTATAAGCGCATGATTTAGACACATATTTATATTTGTTATAATAAATACGTCCGATTATTATAATTCTTCTTATTACTGTGTAGGTTATATTTCAACGTTTTATGTTTTATACTTCTTATTATAGAAGAAAAATAAAGATCTATAAAGTTTCGTTTAGTGGTTAATGTTTTAAATTTTAAGTCATGTTTATGTTAACTATATTTTTAATCCAAGCTATAAATGGTAAGTTATTCGTAGCTTATTCCTATTTGTTGAAAATACTGATCTCTTATTTACAGTTTTTGTATAATTTTGAATATGAGTGCATCAATCGTCTTAGAAATCCACAGTCTTAGAAGATCGTTACGTAAATTACGATTTTTTAAGAAAATGTAATTGTTTAGCTATAACTAAAACGTATATTCTATTTTGTTATAATATTTTTCTAGAATTTGTGGGATGTGAATGTGAATATTGCCATTTACGTGGGAACGAATTTTTATTTGTATTATACATTTAATTAATGGCATGCATTTGGTTTGTGTTAATTTTATTGCAAATTTAAACAATATGTCAAATCATCCTTTCTGACTTTAAGATTCGTAAAAAATTACCATGCTGACCAAACTAGTAAAAATAACACTTATTTAATTATAGTTCTTTTAGTTAATAAGAGCTTTAGAGAAAATGAAATGTTATTATCTTTTGGATATCAACCGCCTTGATGTCGACGCTATATTTATGAATTTATAGCTTTCTAAAAGTGATAACTTATTTAACATACCTAAAATTTAAAAACGCATATTTAATCAGTGTTTTTATCACTCATGAGCTGCAAAATTTTAAAAATTTTGCGAGGTTCATCATATATTAAGATGCGTGATGTAAATCTAAACATAATGTTACGATTTTGTATTCTTAAATGCTATATTCCATCTTTATCACAAATCAGGCCGCATTATATCGGAAGAAATGAACATGCTTTGAAGTGTTAGCAGCTGCATTTCAATTTTCAGTGCAATTTTAAAGCAGACATTCTTTAATTGTACTTTGTGAATTATTACATGAAATTAATCAGAATAAAAATGTGTTTTTAGAAAAAGTTTGATTAACTCAAACTAATAAAAATAAAGATAATAATCAAAATAATAGGCTCTAAATAAGCAATTATTAATCTGCATTTTATTTACTTATTTCGTTTCTGAGGTTGTCCGCTTATATGTAAGATAAAAAGTTATTCAAAATAGATCTATGTATTTTTTTATTAGAAAAAGTTTGATTACCTCATTTTATTTAAATGCTCTAAATAAGCAATTATTAATCTGCATTTTATTATTAAAGTTATTCTAAATAGATCTATGTATGTACATTCTTTTACATTCTTTACATCCTTTAGTAAGTTGTTTACTACAGTTGTGCTATAATACTTCTGTAAACCGTCAAGTATATATATATAAGTGTCGCTCCTATATCAACTTGGAACATTACGGAATTCCCCCAGTCAACTTATTTATTTTACTTTCTTCCTAGATTAAGAAATTAAAGATCGGTAATAATAAATGAGGTCGAATATCAAAGAAACATTTCATAATTTACAGAAGTCAGTATTTCGACTATTACACGCACTATTTACGTTGTGTGTTTTAAAATTACCCTGTAAATTAAAATTCAGCTGCTAACCTGATTCTTCCGATATAATCAAAGCTTTAATTGACGAACTACTTATTACTTCAATGAGTAGTATGAGGAAAAATACAAGAAGTTATATAATGGTGAAATTAATTTGGTGAAAAATACCGTGTACTTAAAGCAAAACTTAAACATTTCAAAATGGATGAAATTAGATTATTTTTAGATCTTTATTAAACATAAATTATTCTTTAGATAATATACTATACTATTTGTGCTATATTTATGTTTAGAAAAAACAAAAACGTATCGCTTTAAGCAATTATTTATGTGCGGTCATGTCATTATGTAGACATTTATTCTGCTTCTTAACCAATCGAATTACTTCATATAATTATCTAATCCCGACTCTTCCACAAGTATGTAAGCGCATGAAGGTAAATTTATATTATCCACGAACACTTGGGAGACAAAAAAGCAGGATAAATACGAAACTGATTTTTGGTTTCTGAAATGAATAATATTTTTGACTAGAGTAGAATTGAAGATGGAAGCGAGCTCAGAACTATTCGGCTAACGTAGCCAGAGTAACAATTATAATTAATAAGGTAACTGCTTAGTTTCAAATATTAAATCATGAATTATAACAAATTAAGTTTTATTGCAATGAATATTAAACAATTGTTTTCAATATTTTTCGGTAAAAACTGATTTTTCTGATTTTTTCAAAAGTTTTTATTAATTGTTTTTTTCTACATTTAAATATATATGTTTTTTTTTAATTAATGTGTTACAAACATTCTCGTTTACTTGTATACCAAGTTTCAGAATTCTTCTCCGCCAGGAAGTTTTAAAATTATATGTAGGGCACAATACAAAGCTGTTGACAAAAATTAGTTTTCATATTAAATTCACAACAAATTATTACATGTTTATATTAAATGCAAATCAACTCATTCATTGATTTACTGATTGTAACATTTTACGCATAATTTATTGTCTAATGTATTATTCATAAAACTATATATTGGAAATAAATCGCCAGTGTTTAGAAGTAAAAGTTTTCTCCGATAAATCATGTTTTGTTTACTTTTTGTTACAGGTATTATGAGTTGGTAGATTGACTCAATCAACCCTCTTATGTATTTACACTTCTTATTGGAAGTATAGAATACATTTTGGAAAAACATGTTTGTAAAACACACAAACACACAAATGTTATAATTTGAGTATTCTACCTAGGTACATACGCCGTGTTTTGTGTCAAATTAAATAGAGAAGCGTAGACGCCGGATTTAAGCGAATGTCATATTAAAAAAAAGCAATCAGTATAAATAAGAAAAATCGAATTCACATTACTACTGATATTGTAACCGATCTGTATCCAAACCGTTCTCTAACAGCCTTCAGCATCCAAGCAGTAGATAGAAGAATGAAGGTAAGTACTTCATATTTATTTTACATAGAATAAAACAGCTGAGTCAATGATTAAATTGATGGTTTGTCAGCAATATAATATAGAAAAGATTTTCACATTAAAATAATTTAATACTCTTCATAGTTAGTTTTTAGAATTGTAATAGGGTTGAGACTGTAAAAAAAAGCAAAAAATAAATACGTGATTATTGTAAACATTGATAATTATTTATCTTATATATTTAAAATAACAATAATGGTTTCCACAGTTTTGCTAATGTTTTGCTGCAGTTTTGCTGCAGTTTTGTGTATGACTTTTACTGACAATATTTTTACTCTTATATTTTCAACATTTTCTGTAGCCAATTTGATTACATTACGTCGATTTTTGACTTCAACATGTGTTATATCTCGCCTCTAGAAAGTTATGCAGAGTTGTTAAGTAGATGTATTCAAGGCACTGAACATGTAGTCTCCAATATATACATATGTGTACAATGTGGCAGTATATGACAGACAAATTTCCGTTATCCTCGATTTGAACTAAGTCTTACTGTTGCCTTGGTGTTACTAAATTAGAAATGTTATGATAAACAAACATTTTCACCTCTTTTATTGTTACAGGCGTAAACTACAACAAAACAATGTCTTTATTATTGAAATCGCGTGTTTCCATTATGTTTATGGGAAAAAAAGATAATAATAAAAAAATTTGATTCTATAAAATAGATTTTGTAATCAAATAGAAATGTTGCCAAGCTTTTTTTAATCCATTACATTGATTAGAAAGTTTAAGATTGAGACTCATAATGTAACATATTTTAACAATCTATTTCTCATAACATAATTTTCATTATCGAAATGTTGTTTCTAAATTGAGCTTGCTATAAAACTGTTTCAATTTGAAGAATGACTATACTCAACTTCACTGAAGTCAAAATAATTCTACGAAGCATGCTTCATAGAAATTTATAAAATTCTCGACAAAAACATAATTAACAAAAATTACTTAATATTTCATATTACTAACGTTTCTAAATAGTAGGATGGGGAAACCTGAATAGCGCTGTTTCGGTCTTATTAGGACTCTTCAGCCGTTTACACTCATTGGACTGGCACAAAATGCATTAAAAGACTGTATATCACTAATCAATTTCAAATCAATATTATAGAATAACCATTAAATGAAGCCTATATTATTATCTACATAACAATTTAATTGTACCTTCATTTATTCTATCTCTCTTTAATACAAACTAGGTCGCGATTCTTTTGTCAATGGTTCTTATTATAATATCGGTGATCTACAATAATGCTGAACCAACTGATAAAGAGCTCCAGTGTACAAAAAAGTGTTCAGCCTCCGGATGCAAGGTGGACTGTACAGAGAGTTCTTTGGAGACTGCTGGCATGACGATTTCTTCATTGATAAATCGTTAATAATTGTTATAATTGACGCTCAATGCTTGTACTCATAAGTATTTAAAAAAATTATAAGATGACGAACACGAATGAATATGAATTAAAGATGTCACCATTTTGTTATTTGCGAATATTTTATGGCCTTTTAAAGTTCTGTAAAATAAAATAAATTAAATGTTATACGTTTTACTTTTCACATATTCTTATTTTTGTCTTTGCTTTGATATGTAATTGTCAAATGAAAAACTTTGTATGGCACTGTAGGTTTATGTAATATATCCGTTTATTGTATAGAAGTGGTGTAATCATTCTACTTTAATATTAAATGTTAATTTAACTTTAGTAAATTATGTTAAAAAACGATTAAATTATTTTATTTTAAGAATAGGATAAAAACTATAAAGCAATTTCCAGAAATGTTAGTGTTAATAAATATTACACATAAATTAATCATTCTTTATATACATCTAACAAACGGACAATAATAGTCACTTGTTCTACATTGTATTGGAACATGTGTCCCGGCCAAAACGATGTATTTTGGTAATCATTTTATAGATACTTTTACAAGTATATCAATCATTATCATATTCATTGTATCTTAAAACTAAATATATCACATAATGCCACTATATATATTACTAAAAATGTTTATCATTGACAATATTAGATGCACTATTATGAATGAAGCAGAGAATTGGTGACTAGTTATTTATATTTGTAAAAGATGATTAAAAAGTATATTAATTGAGTATAGCTAATATTTATCATTAACAAATATTAATTATCCTGACATTTATCTTTAATAATATTATATAATATAAACAATTTTAAATTTTATTGAAAACATATGTTTCAAAAGATACCTAGCTTACTATGTATAATTACTATAGTTCGTTTATTTAGTATTTAGAGCCTGTCAGCTTTACAAATAAATCTTTTTAATTACGCGATATTTACAAACAAAGATTTGACAAATAATAACAAATAAACATTGAAAGAGATAAATATTTATCTTATATCTAAAATTAAGTTTTTAAATATGTAAGTCAATGTTTTAAAACGTTTTTTGTGACTAAAATTACACAAAATAATAAACAAAAATAATTAGTTGGTTTATAAAAAAAACGGCGTGCTCGAGTTGTCAAAAGTAAGTCAATTTAACAATTCGAAAAGGCCTTCAACTAATTGACCTCTCTTCTCAGAGCTAAAATGTTAATTCTCTGAATACCAGAACACATAGCTACCGAGTTATGTACTTGCAATGAAAAACAATAATTGCACTCTTCTTAAATTATTTTATTTGAGTGCTGTTTGTATGCAGATACAATATTACTGCATTATTAATAAATCTTGTCATAATTATTTTGATTTTTTTGTATATGTCATTTAATATATCTTTGACTGACGTTGATATTATCTTGTTTTTCCATCAAATAGAAGCGAGCAAAACTTTCAATTGGGTGTAATGTTCAAATACGAATATAGGCAATGCAAATATGTTAATTCAATGGCTGCAGTAGTTTAGTAAAGAGCTGTGTTTCAAGCAAAATAATCAGAAATAATCTGACTATTTCATTAAAATACAATGAACATATCTCGTTTAACGTTTATTTGAGAATTTTAGTCACTCACATTATATTAATTTATACTCAGAGATAATGACATTATCCCATTAATGGGCAAAGCTATAAAATATCGGGGTAGTAAATAAAATATAAACATTTTATAAATATGATCAAACAGTTAATAACATAATATTTTATTTAACTATTAAAAATACATAATATATTGTAATATGTATATTGTAAAAAATATGTGTTGTAATTAGTCATTTATTAAAATTGGAAAAATATATAACAATTTTGTTATTTTGATTTTTAAATGAAACACTTTATTAAATACTTTATTATGTACCTACTATCTATTTCAACTGTCTATCATTAAATAGTTATCAACTCGCAAGGAATGTATCCAAACTATATGATTTTAATTGAATCATTAAATACAGTTATTTATTAAATTTATTGAGAAACATATACACATATGTATCATACATTTCAAGAAATAGAGCTATGAAGGTGATGAAGCTTATGACGAATTGACAGGACTCCATTCTCTTTGTTGTCAATAATTTGATCTCTTTTGTACACTTAAGTTTTAAATAGTTTCATAATTTTGCATTTAATTATTTTTCGATGTTAAATATTTAGCTGCGTCCATTTTAATCGAATATTACATTGGTGTTCTAAAAACAAAAACTCTACACATATTTTGAAACAATGTAGAATTTATAAAATGTTATTGTGTTCCTATCTGCTCATCAAGTTGTAGATAGAAAAATTGTAATTAACTCCAATGAATGTTTCAAATTTAAAAAACAATACAGGAAACTCCGATTAATTATATGGAATTTTTGGGAACCAGACAAATTAGTTCCATATAGTATTTAGATTAGTAATTATATCTTTGTATATAGCAAATGTATTTCAATCAAAGTTTCATTCAAATGATGAAGAAACATACAGATGCATAATATATATTGGGAAATATGTAAATTGAAACTAAATCCAAATCTATAGGCATATTAGCATATGGCCCATCAGGTTCTTCTAGTAACAGTGCTTGAAGATATTGATAATGCCAGAGTCGAAGGAAAGACATTTGGCAGTGTTGGCGGAAATGAATGTCAATGTTACAAAACGAAGGAATTGGATTGACGATTAAATCTTTCATTGGTTCAATTATAGGCGAAATTTACTGCATAATTATGGGAAGCCCATTTAAGCATTAACTTGTCAAAATTTGTATGTTCGCTTATTATGTGTCTAAATAGGAAATGGTGCTTTTTTTAGCCTTCTAAGTGGGACAGTGTATCTAAATGGGACAGTCTCATTTAGATATATGAAGAAAGTATCAGAGTCTCATTTAGATATACTTTATACAATTTATGATTATAATTAAATATACCTACAGTTTTATTTTATCGATCGTTTATTTAACATCAATTAAAACGAAACAATTTTCAAAACTTCTGCGCATGCGCAGAAAAGTCTCATTTAGATATGAAATAAATGCATGAGTATATTTTAGATATACAGCTACAAATATTATAAGTACATATTTTCATATTTTACCAATTATGTTTAAATTTATTATAGTTTAATACAATTTCTAAAAACATATTTATAAAATAAAATATATTTTCTTATTTGATAATTGGGTGATAAATTGGTACATGCTGTCCTCAACATTTGTCAATACAAATATGACAATGGGGAAAATCCAGCCCAGCCCTATCATCGAATGGATAAACCATCATTAGCCTTTGGTTTAGGTCATGCAATAAAAAAATTATTCAAGTTCTTTTGGGACAAAGTATACGAATTGAAAACACGGAAACATCTACAGAATTTGAGAGATTGTAAACACTTAATAATTTCAAATGAATGGACGGAAAAAGTAGCATCACAGAAGTATACAAAGTGCTATGCACTTAAAGTGAATCCGGAGCTACCAAGTTCAAATGATTTGATAAAATTAAATACTACTATCATTGACTCATCCAACAAAATTCCGATGATTTGAAGAAGAGAAGAACCCTGAAGATACTGACAGTTACTCTAAGCTATCCGAATGCCTTACGTCGCAATTAGGATATTATTTAACAGGGGCGCACCCAGAAATATTTTTGAGGGGAGTTACAAATTATAGAATCCCCTTTTACTTTTGAGGGGACCCAAGTTGCAGGAACCATTTTGTTTACTTTTATTCTAAATACCCCATTCCCCACCCCCAACCCCCTCCCCCCCCCTGGAATCGCCTCTTGAAAATAGGGAATTCTGAATGTTCAGGAGCCCTCAGAGGGTGTACGTACCCCCTGTACCCCACCCCTGGTGCGCCACTGATTTAATCGACGAAAGGCAATAATCTAATATATCCGTTTCCAATTTCGTCCAATCGTTGAAAAAGCCGGCCATTCTGCTACTACCAACTATACGAAGCTGTGGCTGCTATTATGAAAATTCAAAATCCAAAACATTTTAAATTCTAATTGAGAAAATTTACTACACTTTACTATATTGATTCATATATTGATATTTTAATTTTGCTTTTTCAAATCTGCATAGTATGAAATGGAATATATTCAATTATATTTTACTACAGGAATCTGTGTGGAGATATACATTTATTTGTAGATAAAATATCCGGATTCAACTATGATAATTGTTAAAGAATAATTGCTCATTTCGGTTACAATTGTATATTGCAATG
>JAYRBW010060498.1:0-31362 GCA_036023295.1 Invenusta paracnida | reverse complement strand
CAACTATGCATTGAAAAAGATGGTCTGCAAGTGGACCCATACGATATTTGACTTTTGTATATTGAATAATAACTGACATGTTTATACATATTATTAATTCATATTATGATATCTCCGTTTGTTTGAATATATGTTTCAATCATAATTGTTTTTACTTTTAAAAAAAGATATTAAAAAGTGGAATTGACTTATGGAACAACCTGTAGGTAAAACAGATTTCAAAACGCGAAAACAGCATTGATAACATTAATGCATGGACGTTCTTTAAATGGAAGTCTATATATATGAAAGCCAAGATTAAGTGAACTCAAAGACAAATAAATGAAAATAAAGCATGTGCTAATTTCGGCAATTGATATCAATATTTTTATGGAACACTACGTTATAATACGCTAAAAGTGTATTAGAATATAAAAGAAAATCATTTCTGACTAAATTTAGATTTATTTAAACAAATCGCTCGACAAACTTTAAATAATTTTACATTTAATGTTAATAGATGTCATGAATAAATATAGATTTTTAAACAAATCACATTACAAACTGACAATTGTTATATCTAAACAAATAAGAGATAGAGTTAAAGTAAATTAAAAGTATATTAAACAAATTTTCTGTTCTATTAGAATCGCTGATTGGACAAAATAAAGCCACTTGAATCACTGAGCTGGCCATATATAAGTTACAAGATGAACAGAGGTGTGTCAGAACAAATCTCTATAATGCCTATCATAATTTCAAAAAATATGTGTATAACGTACAAGCCATGTAAAAATTTCGCTGTATAAACCATACAAAACCGATAAAGGTTTAATAGTCGATATAATAAATCAAGATTTACGCGCTCAGGAAACTGATTATACAAAACAAAAGAATCATCAAATTCACGAAATTAGGAGAAGAACCCAATGTGATTGCTTCTTTAAATGATGCTGTATCAAAATCGTTATCATAGTGTACAGAAAAAGATAATATATAGATGGACCAACTGATAATAAATCATGCAATCAAATGTTTTTGTTCTGGTCTAACAATGGCATTAGTCACATTTGAATGAATCTATCGATCCCGGAGTGCTGTCAGTGTTTTGGTGCAGTCAACACCTGGTTCCTCAGGCGACTACCATCTCAGGATTCTCCACACGAAGTGGCCAACGAAAATTTTAGTCCAAGCTCGGACTCTGGTCGGGATAATCCTGGAGCGTTGCACAGTCTCGGGGCTCCTCGCGACATTGCCGGCAGACAGAGCTGCTGAAGCCAGGTTCCACTATCGCCGAGTAGGTCACAAGACACCGGCAGTGGCCGCTGCGGAGTTGCGTCATGAGCACCTCATCCGGGCGGTACTTCAAGCAGGCCTTCTTTCGAGATCCGTAGATCCACTGGACACATGACTTAGGGGGAGGGTATAATGAGGTATCAAGTATAAAATAGACATAAATTTTCTCATATAACAATAAATATAATATACATAATGTCGTCGTTCCAAGGACAAACTGTTACAAGCTTCATTTTTAGGATACTCATAAAGTGGCCTATTAGATTTGTAAGCATTTCTTTCTTATTTTCAACAATTACATTCTTTAATGTTACAAGTGCCATTTTCGTATAATTTCATAACTATGTATACATCTTTATGTTATAAGAGCCACTTGGTGTCGCTTATAACGAATTGGGTGGCGGATTAAATTGATAGAGACTGTATTTTTGTTACAAGAAACAATTATCATACTATTGTGCTCCAGTCTACTAACTACTAACTACTATAACATTACTAATATTTGTTCACAAAATGCTGCCAAACGACGTAAAATATCTAATCAACCAGATGAAGGAAGATTCCTGGAACAATTTGAACACCAAGAACCTATTCTTCAAGCCAAAACATTAGCTGCAGAAGAAGTAGGTACCCATTCCAAAAGGCAGAGGTCGTCAAATGTAGAAGACCAATTAGAAGGATTCCAGAAAATTATATACAAATGAAAAAGGCATACAAATAAAAGCTAAAAAAGAAACTATTGTTAATAGGTATTCCTCATTGTTCTCCCTATAGATTTCCATTTGATCAATGAAAACGATAGAAGAAAATTCTGGAGCTTTCAGTATTGAAGCGTTTGCAAGAAGAGTATGTTAATAGATTTATAACAAATGTACATATTAAAAGGAATTAAACTAAAAAGGCCCACTCAAGACTACAATTTTCTAGAACATATGCATTCATTTAGGAGACCAACGACTTTTTGAATGTAGTGACAGAATCTGGTCACATTGGGCCGAATATAAGCGGAGATATTCAAAATAAAATATCTGAAAAATATAAAGAATTACAAGCTACAATAATGAAAAATATATTGATCAAGATTTCAAAGAATCGAGGCTCATTAGTAAGGATACAAGCCATTAGTATCTGGTCCTGAATATGCTTCTGAAAGAAGAGGATCCTTTAAGTAGTCTAGAGCAACACAGAAAAGTTTTTAAGCAGCGTAAAGTAAAAGTTCATCATTTCATCAGGCGAAAAAAGATATCTATTTTAAACTGAAGAAACAAAAATATCCATTGTAGTTGGCTTTGATTTGCAGCAAGTAGGTATGTGTTTATCGCAATATCTAATATGATTGAAATATTTTACAGATCGAGATTGGCCTATTATAATTTTATTACCTAGATGAATTACCAATTTAAAAAGGCACCGGTTATTTTTTGGCCTGAGGCATGTGCTAAAAAAGGCTCAAAGAAATAGCGCCCGGAGTCGAAACTCAATCTTTAATTACTCGATATAGTAATCCAACTATTCTGTCATAGTCGCAGGCATAGATGTTCATGAATAATGCATTTTACTGTAGATCGACAATCAAAAAAGTCAATAGCAAAGTCGGATTTTCAATCGTAGTTAATTATATTATTCAATATCTTTAGTCGCAGAAATATAGTAGTTTCCATGGGAACGATAAACCGAAACTAACTAATGAGCTGTTTGATTATCTTCTCTCCCAAATTATACTTGCATGACACATACATAGTGGCTTCCTTGACTTTCACAGAATCTCAAAAGTTGAACTTTAGCCACACAAATTGAATGAGTTTTTGAAATATTTTCATTATTCTAGAGCAATATATTTACTGAGCGTTTGTTATATATAACTTTAAAGAAAATTACAATAACAATGTCTAGAAGCCAATGTCTTTTGTGATAGAAAAAATGTTATTCTATATATATAACAAATATTTTACAGAGTTTGTATATTAGTCACAATTTACTGTAATGAAATACAAACACTCAAATTTTGACAAAATACGTTTATCAGTTAGTAAAAATAAAATGTTACAAAATTGGTTAAAAATCGCCTTTCAGCAATTCCTTGACACATATACTTGTATATAAAATATAAAATATAAAAACAAATTAAATAATATAACAATAAATTAAACTATTTAGAAATTTACGATTCAGGTTGAGGAACGATCAAAATAATTGTTATATTGATTTCACTCGAACCTGCATAATATATATATGCCCATTATCAAAAACGTTTATTTAACTTTTTAACTTTAGTGGTTTGTCATAAATATCAATTATAGACGTTCTTTCGGACTAAACTTATCAGATTTTATTAAGTTTTTCTTATTTCAAATTGTATGACGTTTATGGTCATGATAGGTATATACCTATAAGGACCATAAATAAACTAATGCACGTTTAATTTTATTGCTAATTATTATTAAGTAGTTTGATTTTAAAAATGTATTATTTGGATAAGATGTTTTAATTTATAATTTACAGTATTAGTTTCTCTATATTACTTATTTCTACGTATTATTAATATTCAAGTTTTTCTGTTGCTTAGCGCAATTTATCCCCGTGCTTTGGTTTCTGCACGACATAATACCACGACATAAATGCGTAGTCAGAAATCTGTCTCATTAGCAGAAGTTTATTAAGATAATAACTCGAAAATAAACACAACATTAATGACAAGAATAGATCAAGATTGAGAATGATAATGATAATGATGAAATTCAAGTTTCTATGAATCACATATCACACCACAGGCTGGGGAGGGGAGGATTTAAATATAAGATCATAAGGAGTAGGAACTACATCGAATGCCGTGCAAACCTTAGAAGTGTTAAAACCTAAAAACACGAGAAATCCTTCACCTTAAAAGAGGCAAAGTCACACTGAACTGGACTGAACTGAAGCCCGTTTCACCACTGTTCGTATGCACGTTCTTACGGTAAAGCACGACGATCTTATTTCCGTTTCACCACTGTTCGTATGCACGTTCTTACGGTAAAGCACGGCGATCTTATTTCCGTTTCACCACTGGACGTATACGTAAGAAAGAGGCGTACGCTCTATTTAGGAATTCATTCTTGCGATACGACGTTCGTAAGGACAAGTATGTGAATAGTTGCGTTTCAGCATTTTAATGTATTATTAAATCTTTGGTCCAATTCTACGCTTGGGTACTAATGGGTTGGCATACGCTTTTTATAATATTATTGTGCACAATAAATTAGTTGTTTTATTTAGTTAATCCGAGAGAATAACTAATACTGTTTACGAGAGAACTAATCCATTCGCTTACTTGATAGATCAGCATCTACAGTCGAAACTTACCGATTTCTTCGACATTGTATAAATGACATGATTGAACTTGTTCGCGATGTTCTCACTTCCGGTTCAGAATTGAATAGAACCATTTTTGTCAATATAAAGGTTGCAATTTATAGTCACTGACAGTTTCTTTGGTGTTGAAAGCGTCACGTATTGTATTTCTCGTGCATCGATCTTCCGCTCAGTTGAAACTTTTCTAAAGGTTATGAGTAATCACACATGAGAATCTATTTCCTAAGATTTCCGGAGACTCTCTACCATGTTATTCGATTTCATACTATCGCCGGTTTTTTTCGAATGTACTGGATTGGTGGATGTCATCGCTAGTTAGCAGTCAACTCTGCAACCGGCTGTTAAAGTTTAGGAGCTGTAGTCAGTCCCGACCATTTATACGTGTCGTATAGTTAGTAACTTTTAAATTCTGGAACCTAGTCTTTATAATAAACATCAAAATGGAAAGCTACTTTAAGAAACATGACTTAAGGCCTATGCACACTGAACGCAGCGCGGCGCGTTGAAAATCGATACACTCTCTGCAGAAAATCTACATATAAACAGAAAAGAAGGAGGACAGTATACTGAGTCAGTGAGACATGGTTAATATTGATTTTTGACACGCGTGAAGTTGAGAATTTTAATCATTGTTTTTTGACGCGCCTCGCCGCGCTACTCTCGGTGTGCATTGTTCCATAAAATGTAATGCTTTTAAACTTTTTTACGCGCTACGTCGAACCGTGCGGCGTCCAATGTGCAAAGGCTTTTAGCAAGTTGTGAAAGGGCGTACAAATTCAAAAGCAATAACGTTATTAATGGTAAAAGGTAATCAACGAAAGAAGCAGGAAGAATAACTTGTTTAATAATCTGACCTTTGGCATGTAAACATAAAACATGATTAATATTTAATATTATTTTAAAGTAATGTAAAGAGGTCAAGATATAGCTATTAAGTAATTATTGTTTAATTCCATAATTTATACCTTATTTTATGCATTTTTTTGGGGGGATGTTTCATCGTCATTTCTGATAAGATTCGATCCTATAACTTTTGATAATAAATATAATGCTTATACTTTAATGTAATGTTTGATTTTATCTTTATAGAGTATTATTGAACAGTTGAATCGATATAGGTTTTGAATTAATAGTAACATGTTTATAATTTACGTAATATAGTGAGTTAAGAGTTTTCTCACGTTACACGCATTACACATTTTTGAAAATAAAGTTACGCGAATTATTTAAATATAATTATGAATTTTTATAAATGTGCAATTCAGCGGCAATTACTAACTATTTAGGCAAATATATTTTCCAAAGCGTAATTTAAATTATAACCTAATGATAATTAAAAAACAGCACCAAATTTAGAGCGGTGTGGTTTTATTTAAAACGCACTAAAATACAAATTGTTTAATTTAAGCGCAATATTGTTTTCAACAATAATATAAAAAAACAATATCCAACCGATTTTGACAGATAAATTAGTTTCACCTATAAATAATTCAATTTTAGTCAGATCTGCAAAGAAGTTTAACTGTGTTTTGAAAGTGTGAATTATGAAAGTTACAGTTTTGGACAAATACCACTTAAGTTAAAGAAACCCGTGGTGACTGTATATATTTATTTATTAGTATTAAATAGACTTTATTCTTGCTTTATACCACAATAATAATAATATCAGCTGAGACGCGCCACTCTGAAACAACTCCAGCTGACATGCATTATTGTCCAATGAGAAATAGCAGCGCTTTGACGCGCCAAGGCTCCTTCAACATTGCAGTATCGATTTTCCATATCGATCTGCCGTGTTGGAGAACTGCAATCTACTCCGAAATGCAGACAGATAGTAAAGAGGGAGTTGTGTTATTCACTGGAAGTAAGAGAGAAAGGGAGGGAGGGAGGAAGCCAGTTAAAGCACGAACGGGTAGGATATGGGAGGCAAACAGTAATACTTGTATTTCCAGCTAGCTGTGAGAGTTGCATAGTAGAAAATTCGACTGTTTACAGTCACTGCTGGCTCATTATGGAGAGGGGATTGTATTGCTTCAAAGATTTCTCTAACAAAATTTCTTTTTCATTTTCTTTTTGTTAAAACTATATTCAATCGGTGTCCAAACGAAATACAACAATTGAACTGACTGTTATGTGCTACTGCTGATTCAGATTTAACTATTATTATATTTGGATATATTTATAACATAATATACACAGCCTCAGACCAAAGTATTTAATAATCTGGATTAATGTGTTTAGTTTTCAAGTAGTACTCGCAAAAATATTCAGTCCATCCTTTATAAAAGCATCGCCGTCAAAGAATTCGTAATGTCTACCAGGAATACGATGATCTAAAGTTACGTCGCATTTTCTGTGTAACTTATCAGATAATCGATCATCTTTAATTATTGGAATTTATATTTTTGGTATAGCGCAATGGAAACATAGTCTACTAAACAAATCAATTATTCAACTCTGATCCCTAAATTGTCTTCGAAAACGTCCCGATAATACCCACCAATGGCTTCTTCGCCAGTGACTAACCCGGCCCTCCTCTTCTACGATTCTATTGTCAACAACAATTTGGACCAATTGAAACGAGTAGTAGAGGCTTATAAGTTCGACCTCAATGCGAAATTTCAGCAGGTCAGTTTCAGGCATTACATTCCAAACCGATTCTATGTTGAGAAATACAATATTCTAAGTTTTTACATAATGTATGGAAGAAATAGACAATTTATACCCGGTAGTTTGAAACTGTCGTCAAGAGCATAAATAAAAAAGATGAATCTGATTTAATTATTCAATTTTTACTCGTATTTGATTTAAACGTAAGAAAATCGATAATAACAAATGTCAATCAATATTAACCAGTAGATAGTAATCGCAATTATTTCATACTAGCAATAGTTTACAACTTAATCGACGTAGACTAAAAAGACCACAAAATGAGTTATCGTTGTAAAATCTGCATAGAAAGTTGTTTTGTTTATAAAGCTTTTTCTTTCATAAAAATCGAATTTGAAATTTAAGTAGGTAGGTATATAAATCATTTTTTGTTATCTTTCTATTTATTTTATTCTGTTTAAATATACATATTTACCGTAGAAAATATACAATTTATACTTGCAAAAAATGTATAAAAATGAGTTGTTCTGATGAACTGTTAGGTCAGAATATTGGCCGAAACTTAATAGAATAATTAAATGTATAAACAAGATGGCGAAATATACTTTAATAATAAAGTTAACTTCTTGAATGTGGTATGGAAAACTGGTATACATATTAATCTATATTTATGCATTTCTAAAACAAAGCATTGTATATAACAATTATTTCTTGGTAAGTACCTTTTATATCAATGTCTTCAATGCGGCTGAACCAAAAATAGAATCATCAATATTATTTCGTGAGCTCGTTTTTGCTTTCATTTTTGCGACGCTGTAGTTTTTGTTTTGACACCGAATTAGTGCGAAGTTCGTTTGGTGCTTATTAAGTAGGTATACATAGATACATAATAAATATTGCATATACATAAATATATAGCGAAATACATTGTGTACTACTTATTTGAAAAGATGTGTGTCATGTATACCGTTGGTTCTGGTATAATACATCTGCTATGTACCGTATATATCCACAAATAAGACGCCCCCGCTTATGGTATACTCACCCCCTACTTTAGAAAACAAATAAGATAAAAGGTTATGACCCACAGATAAGACGCACCCCTAATTTTCATAGAATAAACATAAATGTCTATTCTATGAATTTATTTATTTACTAAATAATTTAAATTTAATTTGGTACTTCTGTTCATAGAGATAGAAATTATTTACCTACCTACTTCTGTTCATAAAGCTAGAAATTCTCGAAAATCAACAGGTATTTGTGGCTAAAATAAATGTGTGACCGTAAACGTATAGTACGCACCCCTTACTTTACGTTTTTTTAATAGGTTTTTCGGTGCGTCTTATCTGTGGGTATATACGGTATGTATTTTACAAAATTATCGATCATTCCTCTAAAGTGGATCAGCTGACAAAGTCACGTGATCATGTATTTGCACTAAATGTTGTCAGCTGATCTATTATATGTGCCGTCTTTATAGCTATGTTTTAACTGTAAGGTATGTATATCATTTATACTATTTCCAAAACTCGATTCAGTTGAAATATAGTACTAGGCCAGGTAAAAGGTTAACAGATAAACGCAGTCAAATTATATTACATAGGTATATATATTTGTTAGTATAACTAAAGCTGAAATCTAATTTAGTAATCCTAAATGTTAAAAAGAAGTTGAAGTCTCGTTTATAATACATGTATTATACACGTTAAATGGAGATAGAGTGCATACATTTTATAATATTATGAGTTTTTGATTTTTTGCAAGTAATAGGCAGATTGATTATTTGCATTATTAATAAGTTACTTTCTTTATTTACTCGACTATGTGATTATTATATTATCGAATCAAAAAGAACAACGTGGAAAAAATAAAATGAAAAAATAAGATCTAAAATAAATTTTTATCTAGCCAGTACCTATATATTATTTTAAAGTTATAGCGTTACTAATATTTTTACGAGATTCTAATGATTGTTATTCAAAATTATTCAATAAAATTCGATGTTTTTAATTATAGTTTTATAGTTAATAATTTATGGTTATAGTTTTTAACAATTCAGAGAAAAACATTCCAAACATTTTATTAGCTCTATAAAAATGTCATTTGATTTTATATGGGTCGACAAAAATTCTTCATAGGTAGGTTATAATACTAAAGCCCTTATAAAACTGCATTTACAATTGTCTGGGCCTTTATTTTAGAATACATTCATTGATTATTAGTAAAGTATAATATTTAGTTTGAAAGACCACATTCTTTACTAATATACACCTATATCAGTATATTTTGACTCAACATTTTTTACAAAGAACATAGTTTTGGAATTCGATAAATTAGTGTTGAAATGTTTTTTTCCTCTTAATTTCGGTCTGAAAATGGTTGAAAATGGTTTGAAAACGGTCTGAAAATGTTTACACAGAAACACCAAGAGGTTCATAAACTTTTGTCAACGTGACCAGATATAAAAAAGAAGTTACAATCGAAAATGTTATTATTAAACTTAACTCAAGTTTAAGGTACGTATATTATTAATGCATTTAAGGTGGTTGAGTTTAACTAGCTTTTATGAGGGATATCGTCTTAGTTGTTTAATTGTTTTCAACAGTAGCTCAGGATTGTCATTAATAGCAAAATTGATTTTATTTTAAACAATCGATATAACAATGTATTACTGAAAAATCGGTCTATTTTCTACTACCGCATCGTCTAATAGACACAACGGACCGTGAAGACTTTTATGACTACCAAAAACATGTCAAGACTATACTATAGGTAATATGTCTTTGTATGACTACGGGCCAAGAAGTCAATCCCACACCGATTGCATAATATAGGTAATTGGTACTGTTATATAGAGACTTATTGTGAATTGCGAAAGCTATCCTTATTATAACTCGAGGAGCTCATCCAACTTGAAAATATATAAATATATATACAATATTATTAATCAATACTACGAAACTATAAAATTGGGTTTTAAATCTGTATTTTTTGTTGCTGTCTCAAGAAGACTCGTTTTGCTTGTATAAATTTAAACATTATTTGTTGAATCTCGTCAACAATTTGGAAGCGCTTCTAGAGTTAGGGTGGATTTGGCATTCCACACGGCTTTATAAATTGATTTACCGATATTGAACCTCCTTATAATCATTACTCTATGCTCCTTATAGAGTAATACAATAAGCCAGTTATAACATTATTAGCTATATACATTCATCGTTGTTTCTATATCTGAGTAATATTATCATGTAAGCCACAAAAGCCTACTTAATGTATTTATGTTATGACAGTCTGCTAATATTTCTTAATACGTCACATGCTTTAAAAGTAGTTTCTCCTCAGCAAGCTGTATGTGGGGTGAGGAGGATGGACGCTCATCTCTCATGCATACAGGACTCCCCTGTGGGGTTGTAGACTATCATTTCTCGTTCTTCCAGATTATTTCCATCGATTTTTTTCCCTTAGTTCTGTTGACATATGGCTGGCAACCCTGTAGGTATAGGCTTATATATTATAAAATAAACATTTTAATGTTTAGAAGCTGTGTATACTAATGTACATATATAAGGTATAATATAAGGCATATGCTATCTTCTTAGTTGGTCTGTTTATTATTGTAATAAGCAGGTATAAATGCAAAATAGTTTAAGCCAATGGTAGGTATAATAAAAAAAGGGGTTCGCTGTGTATAAAGTGTTTTCTAATAAACGTAAAAAAATGTGTAAAAAAATGTGCTCTAATTGATTATCCCATGTTTTAAACTGTAATCTCATTTTCAGGTAATAACTGGTAATTTGCAGCCAATTATTCTATTGTTTATGTTGAGAAGAATATATAGGAGGAATATTTTCGGATAAATATCAGTAGATATCTACTGTACCTTATCTAACACAACCAAAGTAAAGAAGTTATGAAAAAACCGTTCATAATGCATTATAATATCTTCTTAATTTGCTAGTTCAGTTGATTATATTTCAAATTAGTATCCATGCAGATTAGGTATATTCAAATGAAATTTTGTATTTAAGTTTAATAAATTGGAACCTAAAATAAGCTTCTGGTAGAAGATATAAGATATCATATATTATATTTTATAAAATGAAATAAATAGTTTAAATCATATAGATGTTTGAATTAATTTTTCGAGATTGACAGATGCTGACTAGTCAACTGATATTCGATTAAAAAACAAGCAAAAATCCTCGATAATCTTCTCTCAATGTATAAAGACTTTCTACTAGAGATATATGTGTATGCGAAAATGTAATTAAAAAATTCTACTTTTTCAAGTTATTTTACTGGTTACATTATCATGATCATAACGAAACCTTTTCCTGGGAATTTTGCAATAGCTACCTGGGAAAGAAATGAGGAGTTTCAGGCAGGTGACCAGGGGTGAATTCTCCTGTCTCTATAGTTGTATAGAACATGTATTTTGGATTGTTTTTTCTTAAAACATTTCCATTGTTAGGAAATTACCAATCATACTTTCAAATCTTGATATACCTACCTACAAGAACACTAAATTACTCTTTATACTACGATTGCACGTATTCTCTGACACGCATCTATATATGGATATACTATTGCTCATATAATTGTATTGAATCTATTGTTACACAACATTACTTGTCACGCAATTACAAAAGTGTAAATATCCCAGTGCTAAATTATTTCATTCTATTTCCTCTTGATATTTATGTTTTTATAAACATATATTTACGGTCACTATATAATCCGTTTAACATTTAGTAAGCAGACTTGAATTCACCAGCGCGACCATTTTTAGCACCTCAAACTCTCCCCAGGGCTTTTGTAACCTTCTTATTTTATGCTTGTGTTTCTTCGTGTTTTTTATAGTTTAAATTGCACAGATATACATCATGTATGTATAATACATATTTACACACCGATTATAATAAAAAAAGTCAATTTATTTAAATATAAACAATTATTAATGACAATAATATACATATTGACATTCGTCTTTTTACGAATGGTATATTTATTTATAAATAATTAAATGTACACTGTAAAAAATGTAAGTGTAGATTAATGTGGTATATCTGTTACGCAATAGCGGCAGGAGGAGATTTTGCCTTACTTTAATCTTAAACATTCTACTATTATAGGGACTGGTTTTTCTTGGTTTCTTGTGTCAATATATTACATTCGCGTCAATATCATTTTGTATTTCAGTAAGTCAGGAGTCGGGTGCCCACTTATAGTTTGCTGAGCCTACTCATTATTTTAGTAACTTGTTGATTCGTTTGGATTTGTTAATTTCTCGTTATTAGTTATAATTAATAGATTATAATCTGCTCTGCACCAAACATGCTGGCTCGACCGTGTGTAAACAAACTCGTTTTATATTTTGAATACTTGTATGCGTGCTGTATTATGAATTACTTAAGTAACGACCAAACTTTATATCCAATATCCACTATACCATAGTTTCAGGTGCTTAAAATCTCTTTTTTATAGATTCTATTTTTGCTTCTGTCCTAAAATAAAGTTCTTATCTTCTCCCCTCTCCAGGTCCGCAAGCGGAACCACGCCGACCTCTGTCCGGTGCATCTTGTGGCCTACAAAGGCAACTTCTCAATGCTACATTATCTCATCCAAACGGGCGTTGATGTGGCCCAGACCACTAGCACACTCCAGCGTCAGGCGGTCCATCATGCTGCCCTGCGTCACCAGCTCTCCTGTCTCCAGATGCTCATCAATGCGGGCGGGCAGATCGACGCTAGAGACACGTTCGGGAACACTCCACTTCACTATGCCGCGGAAGATGGGGATATATCGCTACTCACGCTCTTATTGCACAATGGGGCGCACCTTGATTCGCAGGTTCGTGTCAAACTAGACTGGCAAGCTAGGATTTCATAGTTATTTAGTGGGAAAATTGCCTTATCACCACCCAGGACAAAACGTTTAACCAATCCATATCTGAATTGATAGCAATAGAATCTACCGTGCTAAGCCCAGGGTGTCCACATGTACTCGAAATCCGCTAATGTACTCAAATGTACTCGAATTTTAAATATGTACTCGAAAGTACTCAAATGTACTCGAATTTTTGTTAGTGCTCGAATTAACGCGTGCGGACTAGCGTAACGGACCAGCCAAGTGCACATTATGCCAATCAGAATTTACTATTGATAATGGTGGCATCTCCCATGTCATATTACATAGCAAGGTAATTTTGATGAATTAACAAAAATTACATTATTTTATATCAATTTTTAGTTTTAAATTTTGAAGTTTTTTTAATGGTTTTCCATGTTTTTTATGATAACACATTGTATGTTATTTTATTTTATTTTAGGGTAAAAAACACAGATTATAAAATGCTAGATTATACTTCATAATATTTATATATATATGTACTCAATTTTTTTGTTTGTGTACTCAAAATGTACTCGAATGTACTCGAATTAAAAAAAAAACATATGTTGCACCCTGTAAGCCTTTATATCGGAAATATGTGATAATAAATTGTAATATTAAATAATGTAGCTAATCCTAAAATATTGTGACATTATCAAGATAGTTTCAGGGAAACTTTTAAAGCGTTTTGAGAGGTAAATAATTTTCTGTAATGTTGGGAATTTAGAGAAGATGAGAGTGCATTTTCTTATCTATTTAATGCATTGAAGATAGATTCGCCTTACCGAAACTTGCACTAGCTAGCTGTGGTTAAACTTCCAATAGCATATTCTGTAATTGAATCAGTTAATCAGTTTTAAATAGTTTCCCGGATATTATTTAAAAATGACAATAAATAACAAATACCATATTTACATTTAATTATTAAAACAATCGGCGTTTACTTTCAGTAGAGACTGAACGAAACAGGTTTCGGTTATATTTGCTCTCGTCTGCTGGCTCCCATCCTACAATGGAGATCATTTAATATATTAAAAGCACAATGTACTCTAAAACTACTTTGAAGTGGGATTATTACATTACATCAACGCAATAATGAGCGGATTAAGACCGATTGAAAAAAATTTGTTGGCCAACTCAGTCTTAATAAAATAATAATTGTGAGCCTGTATTATTTAGTAACATATTATAAAGATTATTAATACTCTATTCAGTTGTATGTGATTGATATTCTTTCTAGTTATTGCTTACAAAGACACATTGTCTACATATTTTTAAAAACTTCTTTTCCTTTTAAATGTTTATTTGACACTTTCTAGTTTATAAACTGTCGGCACCGCTTGTAAAAAGATGTATATTTCACCAAGCACCAAAGACCGTACAAATCATATTATAAACTATATATATATACTCTCACACAGGATATCACTAACAAGACGCCGCTAATGAAGGCGACTAGGAACGGTAAGATTGGAGCAGTGAAGCGACTCATTTCAGCCGGCTCATCCGTTAATGTCAAGGACAAGAATGAGGACACTGCTCTTCACTTTGCTTCTAGACACGGTTCTGCTGAGATGACCAGCATGCTTCTCAAGGTACTGACTTTCTACTCTTCCTCCTCTTCGCTTCTCTTATCTCCTCTCCTCTCTTATCTCATCTCATCTCCTCCCCCTCTCCTCGCTCCAATTCCTCTCTTCTCCCCATATCGCTCCCATCTTTTCTCTGCTATCCTTTGGGCTTTCTCTATTTTTTTCGCTCCTCCTCGCCATCTCCATCTCCATCTTCATTTTACTCTCTTTTTTCCACTTTCTCCCCTCTTTTCTGCTCTTTTCTCTCTTCTTTCTCCACTCTCCTCTCTCCTCTCTTTTCTCCTCTCTCCACTCCTACCTTTTCATATCACAATCAACTATCATTTATTTATATTTTTACGAAATTATTTTTTCATTAAATGTTCTATTCTATATCTTTATATTAAGTCTAACAATTTACTTTTATCTATCTACATATCATTGAATCTTTATTGGTCTCTTTTATAAGTGTTTTCTAATATAAGATGGAAGATATTTTTATATATTCTATGAATGATTATTCAATTATTCAGGGGTATTTTCTTCTCTCTGCTCTTTCTTCTCTCCTCTCATATCATTATCCCTTCCTCTCCTCTCCTCTCCTCTTTTCTCTCTCATCTTCTCTCTCCTCTCCTTCTTTCTCCTCTCTCCTCTCTCCTCTCTCGTCTCTCTTCCTCTCTCGTCTCTCTTCTCTCATCTCTCCTCTCTCTTCTATTCTCTCTCCTCTCCTTCTTTCTTCTCTTTTCTCTCTTCACTCCTCTCTCCTCTCTCTTCTATTCTCTCTCCTCTACTTCTTTCTTCTTTCTTCTCTTTTCTCTCTTCATTCCTCTCTCCTCTCTTCTTCTCGCTCCTCTCTTATCGCTCCTTTCTTCTCTTCTTCCACAACAGGCTGATGGTCGGATCGACGCCCAAAACCAGTGGGGTCTCACCCCTCTCATGGAAGCCGTCTCGTACAACCAGAAGGAGGTTGTCTCTCTCTTAATCCGTCGGCGCTGTGACCTTTACAAACGCGACTATCGTACTGGTGATACAGGACTCCATATTGCCGTCAAAAAGAACTATATTGACATCGTGCAACTTCTTTTGGCTGCGGGAAAGTGGTACATCGAGTACAACTTTAACAACTTCGGGGAGAGCTTCGTGCACGATGCTGTTGTCTATAATCGGGCGGACCTAATGCGTCTCTTCATCACATACAACTACAGCTTCGACTATCCGGCCAAGAAATTAGTTGGGGGAGGGGAGAAGTCGCCCTTTCAGCTGGCTCTTGAGAGAGGGCATCTGGACTTAGCACGAATTCTTGCTCAGGTCGGCTGCTTCTGGTGTCGTATTGGAGCATCGATGCGTAAGTATGCCGACCTGGAAGAGGTGAAGCCGCTCAAAAATTGGTGTCGAAAGGCCATTCGTAAGGAATTGGGTTTCAATGCCACTGACAAGGTGGCTCGCCTACCCCTTCCACAGCGGATGAAGGACTTCTTGTTACTCGATGATCTCGATTGGCAGACCAAAATTTTCTTCTAAACATCTCGTCACTTTATGCTTTATTTTTTGCCAGATAGAAAAATATATGTATAAAATGTGTTTAGCTCTATGTTTACACTACTTTTATTTTATTGAGTGATCAGAAAAATACTGCTTACAAGTAGCAAAAATATTTTCCTAATTAATTTTCGGGTTTTTAATCGTTTACAAATAATTATTTTACTTTTTTAAATAGTTAAGTAATGTGCTACTGAAAAGTAGTATAAAATTTTACAACAATAATTTTATATTTTAAATTTAAGTTTAATTTTTAAAATTTTCTTTAAAAGAAGTTATTTTAATTGTATCAGAAACTAGATTGTAAACAATCTCTCAACTATTTGTGGTGCGTGATCATGTTATCTGTACATACATACATTATTGATTTACGATATTCAGAGTTTATTTTACCCCACTTTTACGGATTAATTGGCAGATGTATTTTTGCCAGATTTGAATTTCCGACAATTTATCTTGGCTGTGGTAGTACTCATGTATAATAATCCCTTTCTTCACCATATTCACCATTCCTCTGTATATATAACTGTGCAGTTTGCATTAATGTCTTTCCACAACTAGCTTACTGTGTTACATTATCTCCTCTGAACTAGAAATCATCGTGCCCACCTTCGCAGTTTGCATACATGCTCTCTATATGTTTGCAGGTCTGCATATATGTGTCTTTCGCCACTGATTCTTCCTCTTTTCTCGCTGTCGTATGGTGCACGTATTATAGTTCCGTAAAACTACATGTTAAAGGAGAAAATTTCATAATTTGTTCATTCCATTTTTATTTCAAAACAAAGTTGGCTTATGTATTGTTTCGTTTAAAGTGCGACAAGAAATATCGATTTATTTGACAATGTTTATTTTGTTAACGAAAATAGATTAAACTTGGTATAATTAGCACGCTTAACAAATGTTGATTAATAACTAAGATCTTGAACTAGGATTTTAAATCACTTTGCTTAATTGTGAAAAATAATGCACATATTTAATTATATAAACCGTTTTTTTTATAAACGTATTTGCATAATAATATTTATCAAAATGAATCGATTATTTGTCCTATTTTAATTGTTACAAAAAGAGCAATTCAAGAAAAATAATCACAAATTTAAAAAATTGGGTTTCAAATTTGTTTATAGTGCGTACTGCGCTATATTTTGATGGTATTCTCTAAATGTATCATTTGTTTTACTGGTAAAATGCCACTGTTTCATTGTGTGTTCTTTATGGTCAATTGTCATCCCTTGAATTTAATTATATTTAGACTAATTAGTAAATGTAAATATTACTTCAATTGATCAATAATCATTAATTTACATTTTATTATTTCTATATAATTATCTCAAATACTGATTATATACCTAACCTTTAAGATATGATCGTTTGATTGTATTACACATTAGGTATGTATGTTACAAAGATAATCTTTTGCTATCGCTGTTTCTAGCATATCGAATTATAAAATTACTAGATTTCGTAATATACAAATCTTATAAAACCAAGCATGAAGCATGCCCATTGGAGAATTAAAACTGATCAAATTTAAAGATATTTAGATAATCTAAATAGTGCATTTATACTCTATGTACATGTGTTTATTTGAACATAACATATTGGGTACATGTTAGAAGCCCGACTTTCTATGAAGATAAACTGACAAACAAACTGTTTATAGGCCTCAGCTGCTTCGTTCAAAAATCGAACTTTATTTTATAAATGTACAATTCTTTAATCATCAATGTTATTTTGTTTGTCATATTTTTTAAAATTTGTTTTCTACATATTAATGAAAATCGTGGTTGTCATGTCAGAATATTATTTTGCATCGATATCGGATTGCATACTATACTTAAACTCTAGCGTTAACTAGTGAAAGTTTCGGTAACATAAGTCGAACAGCTACTTTCCATAAATTCTCTTCTAGTTGTTAAAAATCACTGTCAAGGTAGCTATCGAAAACGAATTTCTAAGAAAGCTATAGAAAATTGTACTGTTATGGTCTCAATAATGTCTCTATTAAATATTCTTGAATTAAGTCAACAATATCTAATTGGATTCAAATCAGCCAATAAAAATCACGACGAGCTCCTTCCTCCTAGATGGACAGCCTGTATAGTAGTCCTGCATATCCCATGTTTATTATTTAAAATACTTACCTGCTGCACAGAAACCTGATCTGAAACGCTTGCATGTTTTTTGTGAGCAATGAGCGAGTAAACTAAATTCCATTCTTCTTACTGCCTAAAAGGCTGAGAGTTCATCTCGACATTCTACATATAACGAGTATCCTCGAATGTATTTTTGTATCCTGCGCTTCTCCGATTACAATATGTATATTACTTTCTCAAACATGCGTTGTTCTCAAACAGGGTCAATATGTCCATTCTCTGGGCGTTATTTTACACACGCATTTAATGTATGTTTTATTTCGTTGTTCTTAGTATTACATATATTCTGTAGTTATTATTTTGAGTTTTCCTTTTTACACTTACACATAGTATTGTTTGTCAAAGTTTAGAATCGCGATCCTTCATTTTAATTATAACAAGGGCCTTTTTATACAGCTTTAAATACAATGTGGCACGAACTATGATACACATTGGTACTTTGTTTTGCACCTAGTTTTTGTGAATGACAAGAATTCAGACAAATATTAGTTATTATACTACACCGCTGTGTTATTGATTTTTCCACATGTGTCATACTAGCATGTTCACTTCTAGAAGGAGCTTTTGGATCTTGACAACATAATGTCAAAGATATTAATGAACACTTGTAAATAGCGTTGAGGAAAAAGATCTCTTCCGTATTTGTCTGTCTCTATTAGTTTCAAGCTATTGTATTTGTTATCCCTTTTATATACAGAAGCAAGCGTATACATGATTGTCTTTCTTGTTGAACTTTATCTAAAATACAGCACCAGAACAATCTATGATCCCTGTTTGAAAAATACAATAAGGTAGAATATTAGTACCTATGTATATATTATACACCAATAATATTATACATATATAAATCTTATAAATTTATACATTTTGTTAAGCAGACATGATTGTTTTTTAAAGATATTGCAGGCTATATGTGAGAAAAATGTCTTTAAAAGAAGACTTTGTAATGTGTATTTTTAACTTACTACATCAATCTACAACTCAAATTATAATTTTTTATGTTTAAAACAGACATTATTTTACATACTACTTCCACTAATATGTAGTCAGTAGCGAGTTACATATTACAGTGCTTATACCCAGTATTCGGTAAATTCTCACCAATAGACTTACTTTATCGGCAATATTGCGATGTGTTTTATTTGATTAAATTATTTTTAGCTCATTCAGTGGAAAGTCTTCTTCGAAATTACACAATCATTCTTACTGTTGCATAATCTTGCGCTAAGACCTATCAACTAAAATTGTGACCAACTTGGTTTGGTGTTCAATTTCAATGCCATAGATGCAGATTCTACTTGTTTTTACTGCACTAATGTCTTTCCTCTTTGGCGACGAAAGATTTGTTTGTAAAGAATTCCGTTCTAACTATATTTACGTACTAATATATTATTTGTCTGCTGTTAAACATATATATGTATTATACCTACAAAAGTACGAACTTTCAATGATTCATTAAAATATAATTTGAAATATGAGATGGGTTTTTTGTGATTTAACCTAGACTTTTCCCGGAAACTTGAAAAACTAAATATTAATTGAGTAATTTTTTTAGAGAATGCCTATTACAAGTATTTATTTCAATTTATGTTCAATTTTATAACTTTATCATTAAATTTATTATCAGTCGAAAATATTATTGTAATGTTAAACACACAGATTTAGTATAATTTAAGTTTCAACAACTTCATGAAGAAAAAGAAGGCTTGCAAAAGAACAAGCCCCGTGAGTATAATATAAAATAGTTTATTTCGAAATAAATAGAGGGTGTAAATAATCTGTATAATGTGGTATTCGCAACATAGCAGCCATCCGTCCTTGTATATATACTTCAAATAATAAATATATATTAGCAAATAGAAGAGTACCGTAGAAATAATACCGGTCTACGTAGATAGATATTCGCAATTTCAGAGAGTGCCTTATAGAGTATGGGCACATATAAAACTCTACTTGGCACGGTAGCGGCACATAGTAGTGAAACATCACCAACAAATACAATGGACACACATTTGCCTTGGGAGAAAAAAATGTTACTTTTATATTTAATAATATATTGGAATGGTTTTCATTGTGACATATTATATTACATACAATCTGAATACCATATACTGTGCTATTTGATGAAAAGAACCCTGAAGTACTCGAGGAAAGAGGCATATTGATAGAGTGAGAAATGGGATTTCTCATCTATACAGACATTAAAACCTTAAGCGTGACATATGGCGCCACATTCTTAAACAAACAAACAAAGCGAAAGCACAGAAAAGAAAGTGTGATTGAAATGTGAAAGTGCGTGCGAATCCATCAAATAAAAGTGCGATTGTGCTTTGAAGTGCGCATCGATAATTTTATTTGGCAAAAGTTTAGAAAGTGCAGTTTGTGTGTTAAGTTGATGAGAGGAGAGGAAAGGAAAGGAAAGGAAAGAAAAGGAGTGGAGAGGAATTAACTTTTTATTAATTATAGTTGTTTAATTAGTAAGATCTTGTTTAGCTCAAATATATTATATTATGAATGAAAATATTATTAATATAATAGCAAAATATTATGCTGATATACATGTGTACCAGGAGATGTACCTCCCTTGATAACAGTATTTTACATAAAAGGAGGAAAGAAGGAAAGTGGGATAACTATCAAAGTAGGATAAACATGAGTAAATACAGATCACAGTGTGGTTGGTTTGATTTCAGTCCTTTGGGAATGTTTGTTGTGCGCCTCAAATAAGAAACAATGGGAATGTCGACTGCCCCATCTGTGGAACATTTGGCTGAATACTTAGACAACTTGATCAATGTACAAGACAGAGGAATCTCAGAGTACTTCTTTCGCTACTACAGTACAATAGTAATCTTGTGAATGAAGTAATACATACAATACCAATGTAGAGGCTTAGTTGTACATAAGAGAGTAATTAGGAAATAGATGGTTGAGAAAAGTGTAGAAAAAGTGTTAAATACAGATCAGGTAAGATTATGAGGTCTTGGCTTGTTAGTGAGTTTTCATTGTACACAGAACTGAAAATATGAGGTCAATGTGGCGTCTTTTCGCGCTTTTTGACCCCGAATGAGTAGCTTGATGGTCCCGATGTGATGCCCTCAGGTCGTAACTCTTTGAACTGAATCTAGAAAGAGAAAGGAATAATAATAACTCTAATTAAAACATGTAAAATACCACAAAACACACGTCGGATAAAATATATGTCACTATGACATTATTATTATCTAGAATGACAGTTGAGATATCATTTATTGCCTTACAGGGTTGTTTCCGAAATTATGACAGACGAACTCATGACAAGCCTCACGTTCTAACCATTTGTCGCCCCCTAAAAGTTTAGCCTGGTAAAGCTTATTTAATCTTTCACATTCGTGTATGACTCCTTGGATTGCAAGCCACACTGTCTGAATAATAAACTTCAGCAAGCTCAAACTCCCGATACTACTTACTCCTGGGTTTAGCTGGTATTGCGTCTAACACATGTCTGTAATTATTATTATTACATTATCAAGAGCATTAATAGTAGAACATTTCACGTGATTTTCGTAGAGAAGGTTGCGTTTGAATAGTTTCCTAGATGAGAAATATGAGGGAGATTTAGGTGCTAATTTTCTTATCTTTCTTGCATAATGTAAAGATAAAAGCTATTTGCCTTATGTCCTCGTGAGTGGATATGTTTCAGTAGAATACCAGTCATACAATTAACAAGTCTATGATGAAAAAATGACATTTTTTATTATTATGATTATTGATATATTATTCATAGCATTTTCGAGTAATATAATAGTTTTTATTGCTATTATATTTAGTCGCTTCGTATAGGCTTTATCGAAACGGTATATTTATAGTGTAATTGTCTTATAAGAGTATAAAACAAGATTTACAAGTTCGACATTGCTGGGCATTCTTGAGAGGAAGTCGACAAGCTCATTATTGTCCAGAGAACTTGGACGTAGGACCTTCTTTGTGAACCGGTTGATTCCTGAAATAAACAATAAAGATATTTGTTAAGCGGTACTATGTTAGACGATATCAGTGTCAAAAGTTCTTTAGAATAAGAATGTTTAATTTTTAAGTACAAGAATTCTTTAAAAAACATCTTATTTTTCTTAACTGAAAAAGATAGTACATTTTAATCGTTAGAAATCGAAGTTGACGATACTTTCAAATGTTTCATAGATTTAAATAATGTAATAAATCAATTCATATAAGGTAATGCCGAAATGTCTTGTAAACATAACGGAACCAACAAAGGCGGAGAGAGAGAGAGTCTGACCTGCGAGTAGGATGAGAATTCTGAGAGGAACCAAGTAGAGAACGACAGTGCCCAGTAGAAGAACAATAATAGCGAACCAGGACAGCCAAGGTACATGCCATGTGAAGGTACTGAAGGGTGTAGAGAAGAGGGCTTGTAGTAGGTATTATGAAGGTGTAGTGTAGCCGCAGACTTTTATTGATCATCTAGACTTGCTACGAAGCGCTAATATTGTAATCAAAGTTTTTTAATCCAACTAAGTATGATTGATTTATACTTTTAGCTCGATTATACATGGGGTTATTGATTTATTTGGATACCATGCTCAGTTAGATGTGTTATGCTATATTTGTCAAAAACACAAAGTTTTGGGTAACATTGACTAAAAATGAAACATTATAATAGGCCAACATAGATACATGACATTGTGTTTTAACTCGTTGAAAAAATGGACAATATTTAAATTGCAGTCGACTATAAACACTGGACCCTGTTTATTTTCACGACAATGGACCGCGGGGCAATGGAGTCAACATACTTGATGATCCTTTCCATGAAAGAGGCGCCAATATCCAGACAGTCCTGCACGCGCAGAAGGATGTCACGAGCTGAGTTGATTCGTTCCTTCCAGGTCTTCTTCTCGTCGTTCTGACCAATCAAATAGCGTTAACAGATTAGCAAGGTTTGTGGGTATTAGCGCTACAGACACCGGATAATTAACTATTATCGAGACAGGCAACCTAGGATGCCTTATGTTCAGTCATAATCAAGGATTTAATCAATCATACCTGAATCGATAGAGACATAAGCAATTTACTTAAAGGTAAGCCTTTACTGAGGTGGTACGTTACATCAAATAGTCTACTTTATCCAAAACATATTATGCGAGACATTATGGTGAGTTTTAGGCGATTAGGAAAGAATTCTCTTTTCCAAATAACGTGTAGAAAATAAACTTCTTATGTTAACGAGACTATGTCTATAATGGCATAGGCATCAAATACGAAACTATTTATTATTAATTTTGTAGTGTAAATAAATTATTTCATTAAAAAAGCAGTAAAACAAGTCAAAAAAGAATTTACAAATTAATACTCCCTCCCAAACAGTTTACTTTCCGTCAATGATATCATAAATATATTCACTAAAAGGTGAAATTACAATAATGTATTCCATTCTTACCTTATCAGCCTTATCTTCCTCATCATCATCATCAGACATCGAATAATCCTGCAATGCAAGGCAAAGTAAGAGGTCCAGTTTGCAAATATAGGGTCACAAAACTAGGACTTTCAAAGTTGCATCATACCAGTATAGTCGTATTAAAAACTTGAATAAATATACAATTGAATTGGAAAATATGAAGAAAAAGCAGCTGATAACTCTGGCGGTAGTTTATCTTTAAAAGGATTTATAAATGTCGAAAGTCGAGAAATCCTAGCAAAATGCAATGTAATGAATAAAAAATATATATTTTGGGTCATTCAGAAGATTATTTGTTGACGAGTTTGGAGATCCCAAGATATTTAAAGATATATTCAATTATAAATATTGATAATAATCAATTGAGATAAATGTTTGCCATAAAAAATATAAAAAATTAAAAAATTAAAGAAAAACACCAGTACACCCCCTTCTTGTAGTACATAATTATCGGACGCAAAAAAAACTTTTGAAATTTTAGAAAATTAATAAATAGAGATTAAACAAAATATTCTTGTTCACAAAGTTAACAGCAATATTGTCCAAAAATATAAATTTAAAGCAAATCAGAGGTCAATGACGTATTGATTTGATTAATTGCTAAATTAATTCTTATTGATTCTTACCTCAAATCCGTCAGCAGATGGGTAGGAGAAACTGTTTATGGACTGTTGCTGAAAAGGGGGGTGACAAGGATGTTAGAGGCATTTCAAACGATTGCATAAAACTGAAAGATGACGTAAAAGGTTTCAATAATGAACTTAAAAAGCCTTTATTCTACATATTGTACATATTTGTAACATTTAGGTATAATATAAGTAACCTTTTATCAATAACATTGACTACGTCTATGGATGTTTTTCATACACTACAAAAAAAACCCATTATGAAGCTTTATTGCCTAAACGGAATGAATAGACGGCTCCAAAATATTAATTTAAAATCAGGTTAAAAAATGAAATTTCTCCGAAATTGGAAAAGCTTTTCGTTCTTTTGTAAAAATAAAATTCCTTGTAAAGAAAAGTAAAGCTTTTCCAATAAGGGATCGTAATTTTGACTAAAGCACCACCATAATTTGCGCTAATTCAGTCATTTCTGTGAACAAATTGTCAACTAGGCCCAAATATCTCCATGAATATTTCTCTAATTTATATCGAATTTCAAATATATTTTATGGATTATTTTTCCAATACTTTTCTATGCTTTTCAAAACTTTGGTCAATTTAGTCAATCATGAGCAGTAAACATCAATTAAATTCCTATTAATAAGTTGTTTAGAAAAGTAAAAAATTGTAACGAAAAGAAAAAGAATAAAAATATAATTTTAAAATCCTGCATTTCCTCAAGACGAAGATAGATAACAAAAAGAATAGTTAAACTATTACAGATGCATTTAAAGTGCTTCAAAGTTTTCCCAAATAAATTGCACTACAGTCGACATATTTCAGAACGCGTTCCAAACACTTCCAAAAGTAGGTAGACCACTCAGATGCCTGTACTTTATTTTGAAATAGAAATTTGGAAACTGTTCAATGGTATTAGGTTGTAAAATTGTCTTGAAAACCTTCGGATGGTATTATTCAGCTGTTTAATGAAAAAATAATCAAATATAAAAGTATTTTTTCTCCCACGAATATTATACTATAAAATCTTATCCCCGAATCATATAACCAACTGAGCAGTAGAAATCTCCTCACAATGTTATGTGGATGCAAAAAAGATATCTATAATATATCATAATGAGGTCTCCATGGAATCCGATAATATAATCAAAAGCTGCCTAAGCTAAATATATTTGGATCATACAATGATCAGCTAATAGAAGGTATACACTATTGCATGACAAGATTTGTGGTTGTCCCCCTTCTGGGGAATATATAGCGACAGTATCTCAATTACTATCACTTCAATCGATGTAAATTTATTTATTTCAGAAATCATTGTCAAATATTCACTTGTTTCGAGAGACCTAATGCCCCTGAATAATTGAATTGAATAATCCTTCATGGAATATATTAACATATTTTTCATCTAATAGTGAGTAAATGTTAAAAAACACTCATACAACAGACCAATAAAATTCAATGATGTGTATATAAAAGTAAATTGTTACACTTAATATAAATAATATATAGAATAAAATATTTTACAAAAGAATTATTCTATAAAATATAACTAAATTATAGAGAATTGTGTTATAAAACGGTAGAAGTGTAGAGAGAGAGGAGAGAAGAGAGAAGAGAGAAGAGAGGAGAGAGGAGAGAGGAGAGAGAAGAGAGGAGAGAGAAGAGGAGAGAGGAGAGGATAGGAAGTTACCTCATCTCCAGAGGGGGGACAGTGTCGATCAATAGTCCGTTTGTTGAGGATGACGGAGATCGTCTGGATGACGTATTCCTTGAGTAGGATGAGGACGATGGTAATTGGAGCCATGTAGAGTTCAAAGTTCCAGACCACAACGAGGAAGACCTGTTGACAGAAATCCGTGTAAAATGGTAAGAATGGGGATTCGTGAACTGGGGCTATCAGGCTTGTCATGAAGGATGTCTTAATAACAATGTTATTTTACTAATATAATTCTGATATAATATTGTTATGTTAAACTACACTCTAGCTAAAGTTAAACTATTTTAAGCAATCAAGGAGTATGGAGTTAATATTGATTCAACTAAACTCACCACGAAGCAGACGAAGCTTCTCATTGGTTTCTCCCAGTTGAAGGAACTTTCCACGAATTTGACGAGATCGATCACGGTTTCCACCAGCCGTGTGACTCGATTGATGTTACGGCGAAGATTCTGTAAACAGTAATTCGAGATAAACAGTTCAAGTTTGTAATAAGTGTTTTACATTTTATTTTTAGAAAAACTAATTCTTACTTATTATGCAAGACATTAGTTATGAACTAATTAAACAAACCATTATTAAAAGTACAAACATAATTTTATACTAGTTCTACGGCCTATAAGTAGTAATTAAATGAATTACAAAAAAAATGAATTATATAAAATATAGATAGGGCATAAAACATTTCACTATTTATTAACTGTTTATCTATATTTATAACATTATATAATAGTATATTATAATATATCAGTAACGGTGTGTTTTAATAGATGAAACTAAAAGAGATACAGAACATCAACAAATATGATTTATTTATGAACAAACTAAACAAGAATAAAGTTGCCAGAAGTACCTTGATCATCGACAGAATATCCTAAAAAGTGTTTCAATAAAAGTAAAATAAACAACGAAAAATGTTTTACAAAACGTTACTTAGTAAATTTATCAATTTATTGCTATACAGTTAGTAGTTACCTCAACACTTTAGCTTTTCAAATAAAAGTTCGTCAGCAATTATAATCATTCGAAAATTACAATTTACATTTTGTTTGAAACATGGAAATTATTTTTATTCAATTATTATGCTTTAGTGTTCATTTTATATTTGCCAAACTTTCAAAGCAGAATAATCTGGAAATTATCTACATGCGAAATAGTCGACCGATAAAACTATCTGGCAGGCATACTAAACAATACAATACTAATCGGGATGTCTCTTTCACAAGTGATTTGCGCATTCAAGCGACCAACACAAGGCCCCAGCGGACATGCCTTACATGAAGCCAATTCTATGCACCACAGCGGCCGGTGAGGGAACTTACGGAAAACTTGAGTTTGCTTTCTGGATTCGTGTACTTGATCTCCCGGGGGAAGGTGGTTCTGATCGCCGCTTTCACCTGAAGTAGAGATATTAGTGCTTTCATGATCGTCGGTAGGGGAGGCAGAGGAAATGAATACAGATCCTAATTAATATATGGAGAGACCGAAATATATTAATAACCGAAATACAAGGATTTCGGTTCGACAACCTTTCACTCTAATACGACAAAGATGTTGGCATATATATTATATGTAGAACGTACAGTCCAGATTTAATTGCAGACAGTTGCTATAGTTACTCTCTAGTCAAACAACTGAACATACTTTGTTGGAAAAGGTATGTTTAGCAAGAATACTTTAAAAATACGTCGTAAATGATGTTAAAAACTAGATTATTAAATTACTCTCAGGTAGACTTGTATTTAAATTTAAAGATTAAAAAAGCTATTTCCATAGAAGCAGCAACAATGTTTTCAGTTACATTCAGGAGTTTTCGAGAGAAAAAATATTAGAAGAGAACGACAATTCTTACTCATAATTATATCGATAATGTCTCGAGCAAACGATTTCAATATTGATTTTATGTGAACGTTTAGACACAACCTTATAATATTGTAAGACGTGGTTCTGATATAAAAATGCATCCCCACGGCTCACAATTACTCGCATAACTCACGTCATTGAAGATGAAGTAGAACTCGAGTAGTATGGCGCCGCGAGCTCTCTGCATCAACTTGGCGTCCTTGAGCGCGTACCAGCGGGGCTCATTGTTGCGCACCTACACACACACACAAACACAAGAATTCAACTCTATTACTAAGAGTTCTCCTGCCAAATCTTCGTATTCCAATCATTCCATAAACTCTTCTTTTTTAGTCTAAAAGAACGATGTTAGTTCTTTAAACTAAAACAAAAAAAACAATGGATATAAATTGTCTCAATAAACGTAAAATCTAATATCGGTCTCACTAATTCTTGCGGAAATTAAACTAATAATAAACGGTGGTTTACCGGTTTACCGAATTCTGCGTTTGACAGAATTTTCATTCCCATTAAAGAAAATAAAAAAATGCCTCCCCAAAGGAGAAACAGTAATAATAGGACTTAGTGAAGGTAATTTTCTGGTTGACTTAACTGACTTAATTATTTAATGTCAAAGACAGTCGCCTTTTGGAAGCAGTTAATAATTCTAATTATATAATTCAAGATCTTCTGCCCAATTACTAATTAAAGTAAGTAGTCTGCTGGTAACATGTAAGGAGGACATTGATGGAGCCTTGATAATTGTAAAATTTGCAACATGGACGGCTTTACGGGATAAAATAGCTCCTCAATGTAAGCCTCCAATCGTTTAAGTATGCCACTAATTAGACTTCGACATATGAAATAATTCAATTTCCGGAATATTTCCGAAGAGGCGAAAATTCGTATTGTAAGTAAATATTTACTCAAACTGTGGATCATATCAGTTTGCGGAACAGAACATTCACCGCCAGCAGTAATACATGTACATATACTTGAAAGTTTCATGAATATTCAATTTTTTGGGAATTATTCTGAGACATGCTATTAACATGCAATTTAGACGTTAATATGAAACAAACCAACAATAAGCACGAACTATCCATGCTATATGTTTAGGGGCTATGGACATTATTCTATGAAGAAATGTATCATTTTGAACTAATTTGAATTGGAAGATTTAGTTTTATTGTATCTATTATGTAAGAATACAACTGAACTTTGAGCCATTAAACATAGAAGGAACATTTCGTGCTCCTAGCCTATTTTCGCTTAATATTAATGTCTGTACTGTATGTTAATAGCGCTGCATGTCTCGAATAATTACAGAAAATCTAAAATGAATCCACATGTATTACTGCTGGCGGCCAAGCATCGCGGCCTGATAAATTTGAACCCAAATAATGCTTTAATAAACATTGATACTAGGTCATAATTTGTCGGAAAATATTTTTACAACATTTTTAATAGTACAAAATAAGCGATTTATTTATTTTTAAATTTGGTTCCTTCATAAGAAAATATTTCACATCATCGTGTTTGCAAATCTAAATATTTCATAATCTACATTTACAGATTTATTCACAACAAAATATATCCTCAATAAGATGCTTTTTGAGGAGAATAGTCGAAAGAAACTCAGAAAGAGTTGGATGGTAATTTATTTCTCTAAAAAAATCAGCCATGTTAAGCAGATCAGATCATAAAATGAATACCAGACAGGTAAGTGTCTAATTTTCAAGTTGAAAAAGCTTGATTAAAAATACATCAACCATAAACAGATCAGTGTGCATGAATAAATGTTACCGATTATCTTAAATTCTGAATATTACCTTCCACAGTATACTATAGGGTTTCACAAATAAATGGTAGCTAAAGTAGCTTAGAACCAAGAGACCCGCTACAGCTAGCAGGCCAAAGAACATGGCACACGTACCTTGAGCAGGGGTATGCTGATCTTCCCAAGAAACTCAGACTTGTCTCTGTCCTCGTCGTAGACCGTCACTTCCAGTGGTATGTGGATGTCGGGGACGTTGCTGAAGACGAACCGAGACTTTGGCAATATTGAATCACAGAAACAAAGTCCACTAAACCTAATAAAGGACTTATTGGGTCGGGACTTGCATTGCTAAATAAGTCTCCACAAGTACTAAAAGTTTCAGTGGTATATTAAAGTTATAAAATCGAATCATATATGAATGGAATAAATAGGTTGGGATGCAAAATTCAATATAAACAAGACAACAATTAGTTTGACGTGGATATGAAAGTACCGATAACAGCTCCTATTTATTATTCTGCATATTTCATTGTGATTTACTGGCCTTTTCGGACACATCATGATAAAGAAAGCCGACATAATATGTTGCGTGTTTTGGCTTCTTAATTTTGTGTATTTACAAATTAACGAATGGAGAATTCACATAATTTATAATTTCTGAAAATAACAATCACCGTATCAACTTAATTTATGGTTATTTCCAGTTATCACTGATTTTATTTGGCCTGTAAGTGCACAACAGTTTTGTTTCGCAAACAACTTATGCAAACGCAGCTTATTTAATAGGTTAGCCTCGTCCAAGTATATTGTTATAGACAACGATGAGAGCCATGATTTAGTTGTATTTTAATTTTCAAATAGCAATATAGTTAATCAGGTAGAATTAATGTACTGGTAGAACAATGAAGGATTTATTGAATCTCTCAATTGCTTTATATTATTTTTAAGAAATCGCTCTAAACAGTTGCCAGTTGATCTAACGGAAAAGACATAAGCTTAGACTTATAAATTTATCTGCCAACAAAATACAATCATATACTTGCAAGAGTTATGTCTAATTCAGGTAATCCGCATAAGAGCCAAGACTCACAAAGTGAAGACCTTATTCCACTCGGGATCCAGCGTCTTGTACTCCGTGTGCGTCTGCAAGCGAGAATTGATGAGCTCCAAGACGCAGTAGGGGTCCGACTTCCCGCCAAAGTCCGCAACACGAAGATTCCGAGCGCGGATTACTGAAACACGTATTTCAAAGGAGGGTGTACAGCTGTTACAAACACGGAGATTCCGAGCGCGGATTACTGAAACACGTATTTCAAAGGAGGGTGTACAGCTGTTACAAACACGGATTCCGAGCGCTGATTACTGAAACAAGTATTTCAAAATTACGTATATTACAAAATGCCCTTCTAGTCGTCTGCAGCCGTATTCATAATCCAAGTAATTTTTCTTGTCTATATAGCAAGAATTTTTTCTTCACTTAGCAAACTGTCTAAACCGGTATTCATAATGAATTTCTAAGCAAAGAATTTTTACTCGCAACAATCA
>JAYRBW010060497.1:0-10742 GCA_036023295.1 Invenusta paracnida | reverse complement strand
TCTTCCAAACTCGTGGAACATTATTTTTTATCATTTGTAACCACTCTGTACCAATTACCATTTTGTAACTTTGCTTTCCTGAACATATATGTACAGAAAAGCAAAGTTACCTCTCATCAGTACAGGGGGGTACCTCTGATCAATTTGTAAGCAGGTAAATCGAACTCAGCGACCTTAACGTCTTATTGTGAATAGCCGTTGGTAGAGGGTAGGGGGGTGGGGGAGGAAGACTTTGTTCTCGTACTCCACTTTCCCATACCACTTATATATATTTATTTAATAGCTAACATGATAACATTAAAATCTTTACACCTTTTTATATCAATTTCTTTAATGGCTGAACTACGTATTTTTAACATTATGTTATCGTTATGTCTTTGAACGTGTTTCTTGGCTTTTATTATTTCGACACTGTGGATTTATTTTTTATATACTTTACTTTTTAGGCAAAATGTAACTATTATTACATAATTATTGTATATATAGCGCAAATATATATTTATATTATTAAATAATATGATTATTAAATAGTTTAAGATGAATTTTTGTTTTGAAGATTGACATAATACATCGCTAATGTGATTATTTTCTATATTAATTTTTATAATTATACATTAAAATTAATCAATATATACATACATACTATCAATATAAAATAAAACAAATATCTATGATGTAATAGGTACTAATATGAGTTATAGTATAGTGTTGTCTAAACGCTGTTTAATGTACAGTTTGTGTCAATCGATGTTTAATATTTTAATTAAAATCATAATATAAAAATGTCTTGCCGGATACTATCAACATTTTTGCTTTACCTTCCATTCTAATAGTTACACTTTGGTTTATTCGCATGACATTTTTCTTAAGGTATAATATTCTTATCACTTCTGCGCTATTATTTCATTGGATATTATTTTTAAAACTATTGTATTATATTTATCCATGAAAAATATGTTTGATTTTTTTAAAAACTACCCTAACGTAATTATTAATAAAACATCAATATCAATTAAGAAGGCTGATAAAAATAAAAATAGAAATATAGAGGAGAATTCGAAATCAATATAGAAAAAATATTTTTTCGTCGAAATTAACTCCTTACAAAAAAAGTAGATATACAATCTTTTTAAAATTCGATTTAGTTTAATTTTGTACATGAACACCAAGCTTAATATGTATACGATTACTTTCCTTACTCTATCATGTAGAATTTTAATGCACTCTGGCCTGATTTATTACCTGTATATACAGGCTTATTCTTATTGTCATTAATGACAAAATATAAGCTAATCGCTGATGCTCTTGTTCTTAACACAGAGTAATGAATAAGAATATTCATTTGGTACTTTATGGTTCTTAGCTTGAGGATGCTACTGCATCGTTTAATAAATGTAATAATTTAAAATCATTTTGCATCAATTATTTTCTGATAAAGGCCAACTATATTCGTGTAATTTTTTGCTTTTATAAATATATACTATAGACTAAAAATTGTATCAAGATTTGTTTTCATCGTTTTTTTTAACTTTCAAATACATATATAATAAATCATTTATAGATCAATTATATATTATATAATTGATCTATAAATGATTTTTTTAATACCAAGATTTAAAACATGTATAATATACATGTTTTTTATATTATATTTATTAGCGCCATAATAAATAATATATGTCAATTTTATGAATAGTTCATTTTTGAATCTAATACAACATGTAAATATTTTGTCTTTCAGCTCATTTTTTCACTTTCATTTTGGCGACTGTCGTTTTTTGTTTAGATATTTATTTGAATAACAGTACATATATTTAAATGTATTATATTTGTAATCTAAATACAATTAATTATTAAATAAATATTTTTAGTCACGTTATATGTGTAGAGACGCCTAAAAACTGTATAGGCACTGAATAAAAAGACTGCTCTTCATTCTTTAAAACGAAGCCCTAATAGTTACAGTAAATTTACAACTGCTATGTTTTTTTAACTGAGATGAGAGAAAATCATCATGGTCCTAATCCAATAAAGAATCTGTGGATTATAGGTACCTAAGTCAGTCTACCCGAGTATATGCCAAACTCGAACCAGTTTGTAATAATAACCCAATTTATTAGCTGCAAGAGTAAACAGATGCATAATTTTAAATTAGGCAAACTATATATGTTTGCCTAATCTTGCGCTAGTATACAGCAAATGTTGATTGATGATGCATCATGATTTACAAATATGGCATGTTAGTTAAATGTATAGTAGGCTTGCATCTAACCATAAAAGAATGAATTATGATGGAAAAGTTGGTAAACAGACAGGTTAGGGGCAGAAAATACGAGACATAATCGTATGCATATGTCGAGTACCCATAACTTCTCCTCTGAAATATGCTTGGGTACTTGTGGTCAAGCCTTCCTGGAATGTACACAACTAATAGTCCACTTTTAAAAGTTGGACATGTGCATGTAACATTTCTGAACACCTGGGATTCAAAATAGCTTTCTAATTTAAAATGATTTCCAGAATGCTTCGGTATTTGTGAATAGGAAAACAACTTTAGTGACCCAGTTCTGTTACACAAAGCTGGATTGGTAGAAGATAGGAGATGAGAGACATTTTGTAGGTACAGAGGAAAGAACGGGATGGTGCGGATAGCGATTAAATACACCGCTATAAAACCACTTTCAAGATCAAGGAAGTGGTATTCTATACTGCCTGCCAGCTAGTGCCACAGGAAATAAAATTTACTTCACAATTCTTTCGTGACAAGAGTAAAACTGATCATTACCTTTTTAGTATAATGAGCGACACACAAAGAAATACCGATTACTACCTGCTGAAAGGGTGTTATGTGTTTTTTCTATTTTCTATATTATTTCTACTTCCGGGGCCTGCTACAGCGGTATGTTCTTACGTTTAAAACTTTAATTTAATACTTTTTTATAATTGAGTTGTCATTAATTCTTTTTATTTGCAATTTGATACTTGAAAATGTATAATGCAATAAAATCTGTCCAGCTTAACTTATTAACTTACTTTTAGACGATTATTTAATATTATTATAATTATGGAAAACTTAAAATTTATAATTTAAATACATTTTTATAGAAATATATTTCTACTGTTACTTATAGGTATTTTCAAATGTTGTTAACATAAAATTCATTTGTTTATTTAATATATATATATTTTTTAATATGTAATAATCTTCATCATTAGATACTTTGTTTCAAGTAATCGTAGTAAGTAATAATTATAGTAAGTATAGTAAGTAATAATTAAAATCATCTTAATTAGAATAATTTCAAGTAATCATATAGTAAGTAATAATTATAGTAAGTATAGTAAGTAATAATTAAAATCATCTTAATTAGAATAATACATTGATGACTATAAATATCAGTTTGGTTGGCGTGATATTCATGATATAGAATTCGTGGAAGAATGGTATTTGTAAGATCTTCCGCCGGCCTTCAAGCTTCACACGTGCAACGTGTGGCCTGTTTACATTTTATAAAAACAAAAACGACCACATCGTAAAAATGAAACTTTAGAAACGAACTCAAAGACAAAACGTTTAAATTATAGTTTTAAGACACGTAATATGTACGAAATATATAAACTAAATTGTTAATAAAAGTAATGAACATAAATTAATTAAAAAATTGGGTTACTAGAGAAAATAAATAAAGTAACATTCTGTAAATGAGGTAATAAGTATGGACAGTGATTTATTTATATATAATAAATGTGAACAATTTTATATGAATTGATACAAAAATAACGCAATATAATTAGATATACATTTTTAAAAGCAAAATACAACAAATACATGATAAATATTATATAAATATGTATGAACTTCGTTATATTTAACTTTTATTCAATTATCAGTTCAAAAACAATTTCCCTTTTAGCCCGGGATATACAACGGAATCGGGGCATTAAAGCAGCAGACAAAGATCACAGATCAATCACAAACAGTTGGAAACGTCAATGCTCAATGCTTTGTAGAGGTTACTGAGGTAATTATATACTTTTAATATAAAATATGTTATTAAACTTTTATATTTATTGAAATTATATATCATTCAAAATATTTTTAGCGAGAGGGTGATTAAAGAAACGCAGAAAATGAATATTTTATATCTTTGGGGTATTTTCTAATGTTTCAATATATAAATAAAAAATATTGGACAATTCCTATAAACAATTTAATCATTTGAACACATATGTATGATATTGATTGTGGATGACATAGACAATAAATATTATAATGAACAAATATCTATGGTTGATATAAGGCTTTTCTGATTTCACTTAAAAATGAATACAATTTACTGAGAGTATTTACAAATCATATTCCCCAATCATCTTTAAAACATGTAAATAATATAATCAATGAAAAGTAAAACTTCAGGATAAGAAAACTGAGGTTTTGTGGATATACTTTTTTATGCCAATCGATATTTAATATTTTTTTTATTCTTAAAATTATGACAAAGAAGTTATATACATACATACATATATATATATAATGATTAGTACGAGTATATTAGTATAAATAGTATAATAGAGTATTAGAATATCTCAACACTGTTTAATCGAAGAATCAAAATTCCATCCAAATTCGAAATTTCCAATTCTACTCACCACTCACGGATACGGATTTTGACAGAATTAAATACTGAAATAAAAACAAGAAAGTGAAAAAACAATTTTAACTTTCCTTGAAAATTGACCAATAACCAATTTTCAAGGAAAGGTATATTTATTTATAACGTATGGTATATTCAACAAACATGGATTACCAGTAAGAATCAACAGGCGATCCAAAACTAACTAAAGAGAAAAGTTAACACGCAATACTACACTAGAAAACTACCCCCTTGAGACAAAACATGGTTCACTAAAATGTATGTATTTTTTAATGATGATACACTGTCAGTGTCATATAGGTTGCACAAAGGACAAATATCAAACACACGACAAGAGTTCGATATACAAACACTCACAAAATACAAAAATCCATTTGCTATCAGTATATGTACTAGCAAGTTGAAAAACGAGACAAACCTGCGGTTTAACCCCCCGAATACCGGGTATTGCGCATCTATATCCCGGGGACCCTCAGTAGACCACCCCTATAATTCTTAAACTTCATAATGAAGTAGAGTTTAGAAACATTGCATGTAGTTAAATGAAGATGTTTTGTAACATATTCCATTGAAAAATTATAAAAATAACTTGCTTTTAAATAAAAATATGATTTCATAATTTTTCATTAAAATTAAAATTAAAAAAATAAATAATCAATTTTTGTAAAAAATAAAGCCAACCAGCAATAAATAGTAATTCTTAAAGAGAAGAACTACAATATTGATTATTCTAATAAACTCTACTTTAACAGCTTAACACTCTTGGGGGTGTCTGTACACTATCTTTTTACTGTATGTACACTACTTTATATGAACTCAAAGTAAGTTAAATACGTCTAACTTTCTGTGCATTATTTGTTGTCCTACTATATAATGCTTATTTCTGTTCTTGGTAAACTATTCGTTCAGTCAAATGCTAGGGTATCTCATCAGAAAATTTGTGAATAACATTTATACTTTGCAGCAAAAGCTATCCTTATATTATGTTTTTTTAATAATATAAATAATTATTATTAAATAATTCAGAAAATGTGACCAGCCAGTTATTGGTAATTTTTGTATCTCACATGTCTTTATCAGCTGAAAAATACTATTACAAATATGAGATATTTATTTATGTAATATACCGTTACTACATAATTATATAGTAACTTAATATTTTAGCATTACTTGAAGGTTTATGGATATTGGTTGAAAAATAATAACATATTTTTACATTAAATATAATCTTTATGCCTATAATATGCAATTCTAAAAGCTTAAATGATAAAAAGATTAGGGATACTTGAGTTTATTTAAAAAGTACTAACAATAATTAATAAATCTATTCAATACATATCACAGAATTACTGTTAGATATATTTACAAAATAAATATTTTTATTAGAATACTAACTTAGGTAAGTCATATTAAATTATATGTTTCTTATAAATATAAAACTATATGTGAGCACGCAATCTACTTTTCTACTTTTACCTTATTTGCATAGTATTTCCACAAAATAAATAATATTTATAAACAATAATTATTGTACACGAAATATTCCTCTGTTTAGGAATACAGCTGCTTGAGTATATCTATAAATGTTATATGATAGTATATATTATAGATTATTGGTATAATAAGTATATACGCAAGAAGGCATATTAGGATAATGAATATTTTAATGTAGGCATATATTATAATTGTATACAATGAAAATATAAAAATATATTGAAAACAGTAATTTCAATAATTGATACCTACAGTTATGTAATTGCATTAGTAAATTGAATATAATAAACAATACAATTTGTTTTAAAATGTAAAAATCTATTTAAAAATGGTAAACATCACCTTATATGAAGCGGAAATAATATATGTACACATATTGTAATTATAGAATTATACATATATTCCTGAATAAAAATGGCAAATATATATTTTAATAACTATGCATTATAAACATATCATATTAATAATATTTTAAATTTCATCTGAACATGTCCAATTAGGCATATATTTATATTAAGACGGTAGATTTCTTCATAAAGTAACTTATAATTAATATTTCCGATGAATGGAAGCTTTTTAAATATAATAATTAAATGCCAGCATTAAATATAAGTACCTAATGGCCTAAACAAAGCCAACAGAATAAGAACATTTTTGTCTCTTAGTTTTAAATGTCATTAAATCTAATAATAAAACAATAAATAACATTTATGAAAGATCAATTTCAATGTAGGTTTGTATAGATATATAAATATAGAAACATGAAATTATTAAAATTTCATTTTAAGACACGTGACATATATGTAAAGATAAAGTATAAAAATCCAAAATAACCTTTTGAAGAAAAAAATAATCAAATTTGAAGGATAAGTTCAATCAAAACAGATAAAATAAATTTTCCTGGAGACTATGAATGGACGATCATTGAAAATATTTATGACAATCATTTCTTTTATCATTTGGATGTTTACATTTATTACATGTGTATTTTGTTATGTAATAGAACTATGATACGCCAGTCATGAAATTCTTGCATTTTAATTAGTGTAAAGTCTATCCGGAAAGTTTCCCCATAATTCCCGAAAAGTTATATTACAAAAGAATATTTATATGTATGTGAAGCAGCTGAATGCTTATTACTTCCACCAAATATGTTTTAAATTAATAAGTCAATCACTTCAGTTGCACTATCTATGTTGTAGATAGGATATCTAAAAATGTATGCCGAAATTAGATATTTAGTTTAAAACATGTCTATGTGTGTATTTTTCATCTGACTCTTCCAGACGAAAAAAATCGCTGGCTCTTGTACAGAATTGACACGGAGCCCTGGATCGAATCCTTCCGGCAGTACCTTCAAAATGTGCGAAGCCAAGGGAAGTAATGGGGTGTCACTGGCCAGTATTAGTCCAGATTGCAGATGATTTCCGACCCTCCAATGATTAGGAGAAAACAAATTTGAAGCTTACCGAAATTTTACTCTTCTATTCTACCAAACCACCACCCTCATAATGTACCTACCTCACATTCTATCAACTTTCACTTCATTATTTTGACGGGCTAAAACAGTTAAAAACTTGCGCTTTTTAAGTCATTCGACGGATGTTGTTACCAAGTGTAATATATTACAAATAATACTAAGCCAGTGTCTACTTATAGAACGACAGCTATATTTAAATTAGTTACCGCGTGAACTTTGTGAAACGTACATTATTTTTTAAATTTTACTACACAAATGCAGTTAACCATGTTGCAGACATCATCTAATTCTTTTAATATTTTTGTATACACACGTTTTAGTTATTTAAGTACGTTTCACTATTTATACACAACATTTACATGTTGGTAATGCACATAATAATAAATATTTTAAAGAAGTAATAGAATTTTGAAAATAATTATATCATAATTAATACAATTTTTATGAATGTTTTCTTTTCATATATTATTTAACTATATAATTTACATGTTTAAATTTCTGGTAAAACAAGCTAGGTTTACTGCTTTTGTATTATTTTCTAATTATTGTTTAAATAGCTTCATTATATGTATTGCAATACACGTAACATGTCGATTTATAAATATATGTTTTTACTTTATACATGGAACAGGAATAACAGAAACAAATTAAGCATATAACATACTAATTAAGTGTAACAATACTTAAAGGATTTATCATAATTGAGTAATAATTATGTAGTTACCTTATTCATCTACAAAGTATTTAAGCAGATTTCATTGCATAAAAATTATTGTTTATATTCTGCATTAAATTTAACGACAGAAGTAGGTATATTTTAAAAGAGTACGTTTATTTATCTATATTATTTATTATATTGCATATTAAGATATTTTACGAAGACAATCGAAAACCATGTCTAAAACTTTTCTGGTGTACAAGAAAAACGACATGTATCTATAAGCGTTATTTTTTATGACATTCGATTAAAAATCTTAAATATATTCAAACGTAATTCATCACGAAAATAATAGACCATATATCGTGCGGGATATCTATATGGTAATACTTTCAAATTCCGTATATGTTTAACTATACAAGTTTCAAAATTTAATTGACCAGTCTAACCAACATTATTGGTTCAAGCATTTTATATACACGCATATATAGAAAAATATGTATCATGTATTCATAAACATAATTATTACATGCATACAATGTTCAAAATATAATGAATAGGTATATATGTAATATAATAAATCAATACATAATTAATGTATTTATGTAAAAGTTTCAGTAAATTTGTAAGAATGGAAAGCATATTTTATAAAGTTAACATAAATAAAACAGTTAATAAATACTAAATGTTTATATAATAATAGCAAGATTGACATGGAGTTATTGGCAAGAGTGACAGACAAGAAGCAACGAAGACTAATATGCATGTACAAATATGAGACATTTTCGCTAAGATATCTTCCTTATAATATTTTATATAAAATATTCAGAATTTCTTCATATTAAATATTTATACGTGGATAAATATACAAAAAATGTCAGCAAAACACTTTTGTAACGTTCAATAAGGAATACAATGCAGATTTCTTTAAAATATATAGAAATAAACTGTACAGTAGTTTGCTTCAGATATTATACAGCACTTGATTACAAATATCACAATGTTTAACAATATAGGAAAATTATACAATAAACATAATTATTAAAATAATCAATCAATTTGTCATATTACGTAGAATATAAAAAAAGTAATATATATACATGTCTTTATTTTTCAAGAATGAAAAGATGGATCATAGTATTGTATACATCCTATAATGGTAAATGTGGAAAACATAATTGTATTAAGTATAGTAAAAATACTAACAGTAGTACAATTAATATGTATGTATATCCATAAATATATGCATGTAAAACATTGGTGTACCTATCAAATTACCTGTAACAGTATTATTAGTCACGTATCTATATTTACAATAGTAAAAACTAATATGCCCCACATTATAAACAATTTGAAATATAAGACAAAGAATAAAACTTGGTTTTACAAGTTTTTCAACACCCAGTTGTAAATATTTTAACAAATTAGGACTTTATAGTAGCGTTAGCAGTCATGTAGCCCAATGAGTAAATATCAGCAGTAAACAGCGTCCTACTTGCACCAAAGTCGTCCAATACTCTAGTTAATTTAGATTGGACAGTTTGGAGCAACCGGACCCAGATTCTTCGGCATAAATTACCATGGGAATTGTTGATTAGCTGTTGTTGATTGGCCAAACATCGGTTGACGGTATTGACTGAGTTGACTAGTCAGTCGATTGTTTTCACGCTTCATGTCAAGAAGAGCCAATTGGGATTTCATATCGTCATCGTTTCGATCTAGTTAATAAATATACAATTTTAAGCAAAATGAGATGTCAAAAACTAGAGTTACAAATAAACATATATAGAGATTACACAAAACGCTGAAGTACACACATATACAGATCGAATAAGGCTAGACACCCAATCAGACAAATGCATTTTGCAGGAAAAATTAACTACTCTAACAATTGGAAATTATTAAAACAAAATATTTCTAGCTTGATAATCGCTATACTTTTCTGTTTATAGAATTCAAATTATTTTCGTTTGCATTTAATTTAATTTAAAAATATGATAATGATCATTTAAGTCAGAATAATTGTTCCAAAAAGTAAAGAAAATATTCGAATTTAAGTAGAAACATAAAACATTTTAATTTTAGACTATAGTCATCACACTATTAGTAAGAATTAACCATATGATTAACGATTTCTCTGTAGGTATAGAGATAAGATTATAAATTTATTATTTACTATTTAGTAGATATATAGTATTTATATATATAGATGCAATGTTTTTATTAGTTTTAAACCCCTTATTATATACAGGGCTTCCACTTTTTCCTAACAAAAAAATCCCGACATTATTTTATGATAGAAAAATATAGAATAGAAATACAACCAGAAAAATATACTTTATAAAAAATGTTCAAAAATTACAAGAATTCATCGACATCATCAAAAACTTAAAAGTCTTAATAGTTCTCGACACTTTCCCCAACTCCTCTTTCAGACTTCTGGAGCGAAGGGTGA